>BHFT01044775.1:0-21429 GCA_004320025.1 Laticauda laticaudata
CGGCTGCTGGACTCATACTGAGATCCAGGTGATTTCCTCCCCCTTTTTATAGGAAATATTGGTTTTCCATTTGGTGTCCTTCTACATACTCTAGACATACTGCAGACATCCTAAATATCTGAGATACATCCCAGATACAAACATATTGTCCATTTTAATCCTTTATATATGAGATGCATATGCTTACATCCTTTCTATTTCTGTGCTACTAATGCTGTGTGGACGTTCGTGTACCTTTCGTTTCCTCCCTCTTTCCGTTTTCAGCTGCAGCGGATGTGAGTTGCGAGGATCTCCAGAGGATGCTGAGAGGATTTAGAGGACGTTTAATGGATGATAATAAACATAGAACTTTTATGGCCCGTATATGTCGCGGATGTTCATCGTACGTGGTGGAAGTTCATCCGTTCAAAAAATTTTGTGCAGCTCAAAACTCTTGGGCGGATGAAATCTCAGTGGACAGATGCTGGAGGGATAGAGCGTATGAAACACGTATGCAGTGAATACACAACGGATACATCGCATTTTCCAACGGATGGCACGCTTTTTTTAACGTTTTTACATCCTATTTGCATCCGTTGGTGCAGTGGGACAGGGGCTTTAGACAAATGTTTTGCCCATTTTATCTATAGTATGTTATCAAGTATTTTGATTATTTTCTTATTAATCTGGTTTTGCTGATCAAGGGATACATATTCCATTTACTCCTTGGCATCTGTGTGATCAGTGACAACATCTACAGTATATGGCCAACCATGCAATTCTAGAACAATATACATAATATAGAGAGTTCAATAATATTCAGAGAAAGAATCCATAAAAATACCACCAGATTTAAATGATTTAATATTTTACTGATATTACTTCTATAATGAATGGATAAGCCTTTTTACCCTTTCTATTTTTCAATTTATTCAATTAAGTTGAATACCAATTCCTATTAGAATTGGAATTGATTTTTGTATTCTCCATTTTTTTTTTGCTGCAAGAACGAGATTGTTCACTGGTAATGTTTTACATGGGTGATAGACTAATTTACTCCTTCAATCTCAAAAGATGCTTAGAAGGTTAAATACATTTGAATTCCCTTTGAATCCCCCCAAGGTGTATGTAAGCCTCTCTCCATACCTAAAGCCCCTGTCAAACTGCACCAATGGATGGAAAGAGGATGTAAAACGGAGAAAAACACTTGCCATCCGTTGGTAAACGCGATGCTTCCGTTGCATTCCCGTTCTGTACTCACTGGCCTCCATTTTGCTTTCTCTCTATCCGTCAGCATTCCATCTATTGACGTTTCAATCCGCTCAGAGGGTTTTGTGAGCTGCTCAAAAACTTTTGAGCGGAAAATGTATCCAATGCGTTCCGTTCTGCATCCATAGGCATACGGGGACATCCGTTCTGCATCCGTTTTACGCATCCGCTATTCCGCTAGGCATCCGCTGCGCATCCTCACAACTTGCATCGGCTCGGGGACCGCAGGGAGGAAGCGAACGGACACGCGAAAGGATTGCGCAGCTGTTAGTAGCACGGACGGAGAAAGAATTTGAAAGCGGATGCAGCATGCAAAGAAGCATTTAAAACGGAAAAAACATGTTCGCACAGGGGACTATCTCAGATATTAAGGATGTCAAGAGGATGCCTAGAGGATGCAAAGGGACACATAAGGGAAACCTATATTGCTATATAAAAAGGGGGAGCAACTCACCTGCATCTCACTTTCCAGACCAGCAGCCCTGCTGTGCAGACCTCTGCAACGTTCATCGACTTCTTCCTCTGCCACAGCATCCAGTCATCTCCACCATGGATCGTAACAAAACTCCTTTTGGTAGCCACCATCTTCGCAACAGTGCGAAGCCAATCTACAGGCTCTGTGAACTATACTACGTAAGAAGGAGTGCGGCCAAGAAGCGTCTGGGGTCTGAAGATGGATCGGTGAGAAGAGACTGTACAACAGCTGATGTGGAGCTCAGGAACGAAGACACTCGTGCATTCCCAGAACTTCATGAGGATGCACTCCAAGCCATGTTTGATGAAGTTGTGCAGCGGCTGCACCCAGGTTGACAAGGCGAGCACAACTTTCTGGGCCAGCCTGGACCCTGGGCTCAAGGTGGCACTGACTCTTGCCACCTGCCTCAGAGGCAACACATCCAGGAGATGCAGTTACGGCTGGAGTGCTGCCAACAACACCATCAGCAGTGTGGTTCAGAAGCAAGTGGTGCAGGCCAATCATCAAAGAATACCTGGAGGAGCTCCTCCATGTGCCCCTCCAACTGAAAGGAAGGATGGGAAGAAAGTTGCAGAGCAGTGGTATCAGAAGTGGAACTTCCCCCACACCGTTGGAGCCATAGATGGGAAGACGTGGACCCCTGCCAGCGCCAGCCAAGTCGGGGTCCACTTATTTCAACTACAAAGGCTTCTTCAGATTCTTCCTCTTCTCCATGGTGATGCTGACTATAAGTTCATGTACATCGATGCTTCAGCAACGGCGTCAGCTTTCAATGCCCAGGTATACAACACAGTGACCTCAAGGAGGGGCTGAACGCAACCAAAACATCGTGCAGGGTTTCCAGATCCAGAGCCCCTGACCCAACGACACCACAAGATGTGCCCGTACTTCATTTTGGGGCGGATTGACGCCTTCTCCCTCAGAACCTACCTCATGAAAGCCCTACACTTCCAGACTCCTCACCCCGTGAGAGAGGATCTTAACTACAGGCGTCCAGGGCAAGGCGGGTGGTTGGAGAGAACGGCTTGGCATCCTGGCCAAACAGTTCCAGGGGACTTTTCTCACCCACCATGCAGCTCGCCCAGAGACCATGAGGGGATCGTGGAAGCTTGCTGCATCCTGCACAATCTTCATGCGCACCACTTACCCAGTGTTGCAGAACAGGCTTGTGGACCTCCAACAAGGCAATGGGCATGCAGCCTGCGGGAATGGAGGCCCAAGGCGAAACCTGATAGACACTGAGGATGTGCAAGGCCCCAACAGAGCCTCACGTGAAGGTAAGAAGCAGTGCAACCTTCCTGAAACAATGGTTGCAAAACTCCCCAACTGGAGCAGTGGAGTGGCAAGACAGGATGGATAGTATGATTAATGTATGCTTCCTTCAGCCTGTCTCATCACACTGATGAGATTGGGCCATGTATGTTGGGTGGGCCTACAATGAAACAGGCGTTTAATTAAAGGGAAGTTGTGTTTTATGTTCAATGTGTGGATCAATGCTTACATTAGTATTGATAATGAAGGGCCATAGGTGTGGCAGCTGGACGGTGGACCATACAGTCCCCACTAAGTTTGCACTGGTGGTTTATCTATCCCACAGCATTACCCATCCCAAAGGTTCCCTGCCCATCCCACAGTATCCCTGCCCATTCCCAAAGGTAAGTTCCCTTGCCCATTCCACTGGCTAATCCTTACCCATCCCAAAGGTTATCCCTGGACCATCCCACTGCTATCCTTACCTCATCCACAAGCATGCAAAGGCGTTAAACCATTTCTAAAAGTTTCAACCAAGACTTTATTGAACAAATATAAATTGAAGCAAGTCTGTTTGAAGCAAAGATAAACTTATGTAATCACAAGGTGTAAAAGAAAATGACCCAAGTGAAAGTGTCCAAATGAAAGACACAGGTACCACCCAGTCTCTGCCACTCCTCTTGGTCACTCGGAGGGAGTGCCCAGCTCAGGGGTGAAGGGTCCCAGGTTGCTGTGGAGGGCTGCTGCTGAAGTGGCTGGGCTGAAAGCGCCACTGGGGTGCCTGCCCCGAGAGGACAACACGGTGAACGGGTGTTGAGAAAAGCTCTCAGACAGCTGGCTCAGACCCGTTGATGTTGAGAGGCCCCTTCCTCCATGACATGGTGGTGTCAGCCCCAATACGATGACAGAGTACTGAGGCCGGGCTTGGCTGTGGGTGGCAGGAAGGAGCAGTGTAGTGGGGCTGTCTGTGTCTGCAGCTGGGTGAGGACTTGGTCGGTGCATCGGTGGCGTGGGTGGCATCTGTGCATGGGTTGGCATCGGTGGTAGTGGTGGCATTGGTGGCCATGACTGGCATCGGTGGCATCAGTGTGGCACGGTGGCGTCGATGTGAAACTGTTGATGAACCCCCTTCCTCATTGCATGTGGTGTGCAGCCCCAAGAAACGAGGACAGATGTACTGTGGCCAGCTTGGCTTGTGGGGTGGAGGAAGGAGAAGTGTAGTTGGGTTGTTCTGGTCTTGCAAGCGGGTGAGGACTGGCGTTGTTGGCATCATGATGTGGGTGGCATCTCTGGTCATCGGTGGCAGCATTGGTGTGGGTGTGGCATCGGTGGCATCGTGTGAACCCGGTGGCATATGGTTGTCGTCCGATGACTCTGTGCCTGGACTGGGAAAGGGCTGCTATGCCTGTTGCTGCTGAACCTGCCGGTAGCCAAGCCTGGTAGGTGAGGGCCTCTGTGGAAGCCTTTGGAAATGGGAAGGGGACATCACCTGGGGTGGGAGGAGCAGACTGGTGACTGGTGGGAGCAGGTGCCTCATGGCCGTTCTGGAGGGGTTGTGTAAGCAGCTCGCGTGATCCAGTCCTTCACACCTGTGCTGGGGGTATCCGCCATGGTGCCATGAAGGTCCGGTTGACATAGGTGAGGAAGGGCTTGCGGTTGGAGGAATGAGGAGTCGGTGTGTCACCAGCTGAGAGAGGAGATCTATGCTGTGTTGGTGGATGGTATTCCTGATCTTCCAGCAGGACATGTTGGCCTCTGCCCCTCCTGTCATGGCCTCTCTGCCTTTCTTGTAGTGGTTGGAAGCTGGCGGTGGATGCTGGGTTAGCTGTGGTGGAAAGTGCCATCTCCTTTTTCTGCACACTGCACCAGGGAGTACTCCACGCGCTCCACCACGTTAAACACCTGTCGTTGGTTCTCCGCTGTGGCACGCTCCACCAGGAAACCTTGCCTGAGACAGGAAACTGACTCTCAGCCGGAAGAGGATGGCTCTTCAGCAAGGCTGCGGAGAGAGGAGGTGGGTAGTGAGAGGGGCTGCTGCTGCTGCTTCCTCGGTGGCGGGAATCTCACCCTCCAGGAAGCTGCACCTGACCATGACATAGGTCTCTCTGGTCCGCAGCTTAACCGTGGCCTGCCAGAGTTTTCTTGCAGGTGCAGCTTCCCGTAACCAGGTGTGCATGTGCTCCACCAGCTGAGAGCACCTCCAATGTTGTTAGCCCAGCGACTCTCACCTTCTCTCTTCAAGCAGCCTTGCTTCCTTTTGGTGTCCCTGTACAGCCGGTGTTCCCTTTCTGCACAGATAGTCATTCTCTCTCAGCCACTCCAGCAACCTCATCCTTGTGTTCCTCACTCAAATTGGAGTATTGCCTCCTCTCCTGTTCCCGCATATGCCTCTTCCTCCCTTTGCAGGCCAGATGGCCCTCATCACAGGGGCTTTCCAGTTTGTAGGGGCTGCTCATCCACAACCAGCACCACCACCAACCAGCAGCAGCAGCAGCAGGATCATCATCATCATCCATCATCAGCAGCAGCAAGCAACAGCACCAGCAGGATCATCAATCATCATCATCACTTCAGCAGCAGCAGGCACACGAGCAGGACCAGGAGCACGAGCGTACAGGCAGGACGAGGCAAGTCCAGGAGCACAAGCAGGTACGAGCAGGACCGCAGGACGAAGAGCAGCTTCAGCAGAGGTAAGCACCAGCAGAAGCCACCACCGGCCAGGGAGCAGCCTCAAGCCAGAGTAAAACCAGCAGAAGCACCACTGGCCAGAGCAGCCCAGCAAGAGTTAAGACCAGCAGAAGCACCACTGCCAGGAGCAGCCATCAGCAGATTAAGCACGAAGCAGAAGCACCACGCCATAAGCCATCATCATCAGCTCCTCCAGAGCAGAAGCAGCAGAAGCCCCAGCCGCAGAAGGAGCAAGCCCATGCTACAGAAGCCCTAGCATAAGGCAGAGTGAGGGCCAGGGGGCGGGGAGGGTTGGCCCCTGTCCCTCTTTCCAGGCTGGGCAGCAGATGCTAAGGCTTCCTCTTTTTCCCCATGTGTTGTGGGGTTACTGGCTGCAGGGCAGGCTGGCAGGAAGGCTGAGAAAGGGCAGGCGGCCAGCAAGGCTGGCAGGAGGCAAGGCTGGAGTCAGGCAGGCAGCAAGGCTTGCAGGCAGGCAGGCAGGCACCAAGGTGGCAGCACCAAAGGCTCAGGATTGGCAGGCCAGCAGGCTGGCAGGATGGCAGCAGCAAGCAGTCCAGCAAGGCACTCAATGCATTGGCAGCCAGGTCTTTCCTCTGGAAATGGTGACCTGCTTCGAGCTGCTTCCCTTTATATCCACCGGGCTGAACGCAATAATCCCCCCCCGATGCGCAATTAACGCAAGGCATCCGCTAGGCTTCCGCTTGTGCATCCACTAGGCTTTCGCTCTGCATCCACTTCATCCGCTGTGCATCCTCTGTGTATCCGCTTCATCCGTTCCAACGTTCCGCTCTGCATCCATCCCACTCCACTCTGCATCCCCTGTTTCCGTGTTCCATGTCCGCTTGCTGAGGCCCCCCCAGAAGGCCTAGCAGATGTGTATCCGCTCCCATCGCGTCTGGTGAAGTGGCGGCCGCCGGAGGGGGGCTTCCGCTCTGCATCCATTTTCCATCCGCCGTGCATCTCCCCCTGTCCTTTCCTTTCCGTGTTATCCCGCAATTTTTTTTTTCTGGGTTTTTATTTTTGGGGCCAAATAAAAAATTTTTTTTTTTTTCGGGGGGGGGGGCCCCCCCTTTTTTTTTGGAAGGGAGCGTGGGGATAAACCCCCCAACGGATGGAACATTTTTCTCGTCTGCTGTGTCCTTTTTACAAACATTTTGCATCCGTTGGGCAGTGTGACAGGGCCTTTACATATGCAGTCCTGCTTTAGTAGGTCAAATGTTATGTTGACCACCTAAAAGACACCAGTGTCCACCTCTTAATTAAAGCCACTTTTCTTCCATGGATTTCAAAATGTTGTATCTACAAACCCTTTAAGCAGAACTGTGTTATGGAAACATCTATTTCTCCCCATTCAGCCTGATTTATTTATTATCTTTCTTTACATGCAGGCTGACTTCTCAGCTCCTTTTCTTTCTTTTTCATATCCTCTCTCTTTCCACTTTTCTTTCTTTCTCCTGTTCTTCAGGAATCACTATCTCTCTTAAGACAAAAAAGAGGGTTTGTTTAGAACTAATATTGACTTCCTGTCTTCCTTAAACACTGCATTGTATTTGCTGGTCTATCACTATCCCTGAGTGATCTGATGGCTCATTGTTATTCTCTCAGTACTGTTTAAGTGTTATTTCCCCATTGAATCCTATTTCTCACATGATTTCTGCTTTCTCCTTCCTTGCCATTTCCCACTGATATGCTTTCATTGTGTTATTCTGCAATAAAATCCAATCTTTGTTTGAGGTCTATACTGTCACTATTTTTTAGGTCTGTATTCGCTCTGGGATGTATAGTTTTTAAATACTCTTTAGTTAAAAGAGTTTGCTTTTATACAATTCCCTACTGTATAGTCCCAACATAATAGCGTGTATGTCTGTATATACATACACACACACACACACATCCTTGGAGGCTTTATTGATAATGTATTTTTAGTTTTTCTATTTGTGGTGTATTTTTCATCACACAGAATGCTTTTATATGAATCTTGCTGTGTTTGCAGTGACAATGGACTGTTCCATTTATTATAGGATTCCCTGAAGGTACTTTACTTTGCTGTGTCTTCTCTAGCCACTTTTGAGAAATCTCTAAACTGTTCCAGTCACTACTATAATGTCATAAACTTTTTGAGTTGGAACAAATATAACACCTATAGAGAGCAATATCTTGAATCAGCAGGTCAGAACTGAAGTCTTCCAGCAACACAATTTTCAAGATACGAAGCATCTTGCAAACTTCCAGCCTTTTTTTAGTTACTTAGCCAGCTTCAGCAAGCTTCTGCCTTGACTTAAACATCATTCATTCATTCATTTTGTATGGCCACTCAATACATGATTCTGGGTGGCTAACAATAAATAAAAGTTAAAAGCCTCATAACAACATAATAAATTACATATATAGCAGCTAAAAAAAACAATCAACATTTAGACAACCATGATAAGGGTTCAGCCACACACTTCAGGTTCTAGGCTCAGTAACAAAAGCAGGTTCTAAAGAACTTAGAAGTCCTCTCTCATGGAATGGTGTTCCAGAGAACAGCACTTTTCTCGGAAAAGTTCTCTTCTGAGTCCTGCCAGACAATATCTAATACTGTAGATGGGCCCTGGAGCAAGTCTTTTTTTACTGGGGTTAATGCAATGGAGGTAGAAATGATCCCACATTTCTGCAGCTTGGGCCCATGCCATGGGGTATCATTTTAAAAAATATAATGAGCTTTAGTAGGGAAAGTTTAACCCTTAATTTATTTAATGTCCAGTTTTGTAGTGCTGATGTTATTTGGTCCTATGCTCAACAATCTGTTTGGTCAGATAAAAGATGTAATAAGTTATAAATGCAATGGAAAGGAAACTTCTTCACCAACTGGCAACAGTTCTTCAAAATCAGTCTAGAGCAGGGGTCTTCAAACTTGACAGCTTTAAGACTTGTGGACTTTAACTCCCAGAATTCCTCCTCCAGTGATGTTAGCTCAGGAATTCTGGGAGTTGAAATCCACAAGCCTTAAACTTGCCAAGTTTGAAGACCCTTGGTATAGAGAAACTGCAGAGATTTGATGAAACTTCCTTTCATTTCTTTGCACAACTCAATGTAATGAAATGTTTAAAGATAGTCTGACTCTGTACATATAGATTTCCAATCAAATAATTATTTCTAATCCATCCAATCATGAGAACATCCCATGTGAGTGAGAGGAGATACAACAGAAACTGGTCAAATTAGCAAACAGGACCGTAGTGGCACTGATAGGGATTACTTAATAGCAGGGAGGACCACAGCCAGTCTAATTTCAAGGGCAATCTGTACCAAAGCATCTGCAGCAAACTGCAATGACACTGAAATTATGACAAGTGTTTGATGACATCATACATAAATGCCACGATCATGTCCTTGCTTCCTGATAACTAATGCTGGTATATAAACCATGGCATCTGTGCAATGATGTTGTGATGCATACTCGCAATAGGAAAATAACTATGGATGAGCCCTGAATGTAAATAATAGTTCAATTATCTCTTAGCCAGGCATGTACATTGCTTATTGTTACATTTTGAACATGAACAGAAGACTGATACTGTGTGCTTAAATAATTCCTTTTCATCATCTCTACCTAGCAGAATGGCAAATGCTGCCATAAACAAGCAAGCCTTCCTAATTTAGGTTGGTTTTTGATACATTGACAAAAGAAATATTTTCTTAGGCAACAGAATGGAGAATGCAGGATTTACATGGCTTTACTGAAAATGCTTCCAGAAAACATTTAAACATTTATGAATGGATTATATTGATGTGTAAATATTTAACTCTGAAAATTACTTAATTCAAACTCAGGTTAATAAAACATTTCTAAAGTAGTCAGAATGATCAATTATTACCTTTTAGAGCAGAGATAGTTTGTGTGTGCAGGCTTTAAATTGTGCTAACTGAAATCTTCAAAGATTTAAATCCAAGGCAGTATTGAGACACTTTACAATAGCTGTCTTACAACGATAGCCAGCAAAAGCATTTTAGTAATTAATTTGGAATATGGAAACAACCTTGCTGAATATTATAAATGATAGATCTACCATATTTGGGCTGTAAAATTCTGGACAACCCTAAATTGGCATCAAAGATTAAGATTTTTATATTCTTTTGCCACTACTACAATAGTTATCCAGCTCTAATATTGTATATAGAACTGTGCCATTCTCAGTTATCAAAAATAGCAACATTGAAGAAATAGAACAAAGTTTACAAACTATATTACAGGGACAGATACCATTTCACAAGCCAGAGGTTATATCATTTTTGTTTTTTATGATATTTTGAGCTTGAAAGGACATGGTCGGGCTCAGATCAGTTAAGAAGATAGCCATTGGTGTCTCATTCCCCTATCTGATTTGGAACCTACTGATCAGCAAAGCTTGTTCTTTCAAGCTGTGAAACTCAATTCTATAGCGCTCAACAAGGCTTATTAGATTTCAGAAGGGTCTAAGTGGGCAAGACTGCATCTTCCTTTGAGTTGTATTGGCAAGTCCAGTTCAATGGAGGATACCCAAAGTCCTTTTCCTGACTTCCTTATTGCACTGGCTGAACTCAGAATAGCTTCCTTACTCCTTCTCTTAGGGATGGGTGAAAAAGTTAGTTTTTTTTTTTATGGTGACTGTCCCATGTGGATTATTCAGAGGATTTCCTAATTGTCCCTCAATCATAGGCATATTCATAATTGTCTTGAAAATGTGGCATCCTCTTCCCTGTTCATTAATGAGATTTGCAATCCAGACAGCCTTTCAGCATGATGCCTGGACACTGGCTTTCAAGAAGCTACACAGAATTAAACCTGAGCAAAAGGCGAGGTTAGCAAGGGGGGGGGGGGGTNGAGGTTAGCGGGGGGGGGGGGGTTTGAGAGTAAAGGAAGGAGGATTTTTCAAAAGCATTGCTGGTAGTATTCTCATGTCTCATTGAAATGCTGCCAAATTATAGAGGCTTTTTCTCCTGTATCATTCTAACTGCATCCTAATGCAGGACTGGGACTTCACAGAATAATGGGTCTGAGGACAAGCTGGTGGGCAGAGGTTTTCTGATCAAACTGGGGGTTTCATTACAATTCTATAATCTCTCTTCTACCAGAGAGATAGAAAAAATATTAAATCTGATGATATTTTCAGCATGGCATTGTGATGTTAAAATGCAAAGAGCTGAACCTTGCAATATGAGTGGTTTAACTATCTGAATTTAGATCAGAATATGAGAGCATTGTTGAACTGACTAATATGTCATTGTACCATTTTCTCCCACTCTGTAGTTTATTCTGTCAATTGTCAGATTCCATAGGTGGCAGTATCAAAAATATGTGCTTTAAGTTAGAGTGGATCATGGAGCTTTTCTGGTTTCTACCACAAACCTGCATTGGTTTTAAATAGAATTTCCTTCTAACCGTTTATTTCACTACTCACCAGATAGGATGATCTCATGTTTCCACCCACTGAACAAGTAACGGCATCCAAGCTTGATATGTGAGAATTGTTTCACATAATGTAGTGGAAGCTCCTTCCTATGTTCTTTATTTTAAGTTCTTTCTGTGGACTTATTCTCAAATGACAGCAGTGTTACTATTCATCCCTTCATGGATAGCTCCTGGACCACTCAATGGCGTTGTAAAACAAAGTGACCTTGCTACTTGATGATGATCAAACCCTGACTCAGAGCAAAAACTACAAAGTCATAGCCAATATGGCAATAATCACACCCACAAAGCCATATGTTAAGGACAATGAAGCAGCTGTACCAATTGATTCGTAGGGAGGGCAGCAGGTGTGATCATTACTCCAATTTACCACTTTTCCACTTAGCTAATATGTGACTGCTTATATTACCTCATGGATACTTTCTAAGTTTCCTGCCTGCCTTCCTTCTGCATATGAACAGATATGGACATAAAGGGGGATGTGGGAAAGGAAAGCTAATTTATTTTAGTTTCTCCCAAATAAAAATGTCCTTTGGTCAGCTTAGCCAAATAAATATTTGGTGGGGCAACAAAAGCACAGAAAAAAACATTAAGGTGAGGAAGGAAAGAGTTTACTGGAAGTATACGCAAAGCTATTAATAAGCTATTACATGCATGATAGAAGTGGGAACAGGATTCATTAAAATATTGAAGAGTAGAAAGAGGAGGAAGAATGCAATGAGGAATTCTAAAAGTGAGGAAGGATACAAACAGGCATTTAAGAGGAGCAGAAACCCACTTAAAAAAAAATCTCTCCTAAGCAATAAGAAGCTATTAACTCTTGAAAGACATGATCTTCAAATTGGTTGGCATGTTGTTATATGGGAGAAGAGAAATAAGACAAGTTCACACTTCCTAAACCATCAAATTAGAGAGACACTGTTGGAGATGTGGATTAAAATCAGGAAAACACCTTACATGAAAATACCAGGTTGGTTCTCCACTATGAATGCTATGATCTACCCAAACACCTTAGATATAAATAAAATGATTAGATATAATCAATTATTAGATGTTCAAGGGATTTTGAAAATGAACCAAAAACTGAAAGAGGAAGTGATAATAACAGATTGGTGGCCTTATCTACAAATACAAAAACAACAACAACAACAACAACAAAAAGACTTAGAAGAATTCGGCAAAAGTAGAACTCCACAACAAATAGATAAAATATTATTAGGAACAGAGGAAAAAAATATAACCAAAATGTACAATTATTTATTAAAATTTGACAGGGAAGAGAAGGTGGTAAAACCAGTAATGATAGCCTGAATGAAAAATTTTGGATACAGTATACAAGTAGAAGATTAGGAAAGATTATGGACAAGAAATTATAAATTAACGATGGCAGTCTCATATAAAGAAAACCTGCATAAAATGTTTTATCAATGGCATCTAGCACCAGCAAGTTTGGCCAAAATCTATCCAAATTTGAAATCAGAATGTTGGAAATGCAAAAAGAAACCAGGTACCTTCTTTCACATGTGGTGGACCTGTCCAAAAGCAATAAATTTTTGGAATAAGGTAAAGATCTTGGTTACAGGAAATAACAGGCTTAAAGATAGAATTCAAACTTAAGCCCGGTCCACTGGCTGATGGACGCAAAACGTATGCATAAAGGACACAGCGGACGAGCAAAATTTCAGGGTGGCTCCATCCATTGTCATCCACTCCAAAAAGTGTGAAAAATTTGCATAAACAGAATGGAAAAGAATGGAAAGAACGGACGTGGGTAGGAGGTAGCGGGATGTTAAATGGATGTTCATAGGCAGCCTAGCGGATGGAAGCAGATGACACCTCCAAAGAGATTCCGGGGGATAATTGCGAAGCGGACGCATAGCGGATGAAGTGGATGCACACGTACGCCTAAAGGAAAGAAAAGGGATGCCGCGCGGATGTATATCAGGCAAACTGTTCACTGTTCATCCTTTCTATTTCCGTCTACTTAACGCTGTGTGAGACATTCCGAGTACCTTTTGTTTCCTCCCTCTTTCTGTTTTCAGCTGCAGCGTATGTGATTTGGCGAGGAATGTCCAGAGGATGCAGAGGGATACAGTGGAGTTTAATGGATGATAAACAGAACATAGAACGTTTGTTGCTTCATATGTCACAGATTTAACAGACCGTACATGGCGGAAAGTTTCATCCGTTCATCCCAAAGTTCAATTCCAAAGTTTTGTGGCAGCGTCAAAATTTCCTTGCACGGATGAAATTGCAAGTGGACGATTGCTCGAATGGATAAGCATATGAAACACGTTATGCAATGAGTACACAACGGATGCATAAGCGTTTTCCAACAGATGGCAAGCTTTTTTTAACATTTTACATCCTCTTTGCATCCATAAGTGCAGTGGGACAGAGCCTTTAAAACATTCTTACTAGGGATAACTAAAGGGGAATGTGCAAAAGATATCAAATGCTTAATAATACATATATTAAAAGCAGTCAGGATATTATATGCTCAAAATTGGAAACTAGGTAATAGCCCCAAAGAAGATATGATTATAAAGAAATGAATAAACTCACAGCACACACACACACATGCACGCATGTATGCATATACAGGAAAATGGAATAACCAATGCTACAAACAACTGCAAAAATTATATAGAATTTGTTTTTTAAAGGTGAAAATTCAATAAAAATTCATTTAAAAAAATAAAAAATAATTCCAAATGAATAAAATTCTAGTAAAATCAAAAACTAACAATTGGTCAGCAAGTACAAAAGTTTTGTCAAAATATTGTTTCAGTCTACTCTTAGCCCACTACAAGATGTTACACTAACCAGGCCTGCAGATTGTATATTACATTATCAACAGAAAACTGGTGAGTTGACCAAATGGTCACCTGATAAAAATCTGCATTTGGCTGTCCAAGTACCTACTGTATTCTTTTATGCTTCTGATATAACTAATAATCTTTTATTCAAGGCCTATATTAATTTTGCTCTTTGGGGGGGGGCATTCTGATTGAAACAATTCATATGCCTTCTGACAGTCCCATTACAATTTCAGTGACACTGTCATTTCTCAAAAGATTTCATCCTGCTGATGATTTCTTTGACTATTCCATTGTTCCCAAGTGCGGAATTACATTTTGTCATGGCCCTGAGTATTCAGCCTATGATTGTTCTTTCCTGATTTTCATGTCTTGCATCCTTTTCAATTTCATTGTGTGAAAATGATGGTTATTCACAGCCTGACATTTTTTGCAGGAACAGCTCTTGATTGGTTCAAAGCCCATTACTGAATTTCAATTAGTTTGCTAATTAGAAGTCCTAGAACACTACACTTCATGCTTTGATTTTCATCATATGAACAAACTTAATTCAGATAATAAACAATCATGCATCATTTTGATTGGGCTGTAATTGCATCACCTGATCATATTTAATTCTAATAGTCATATTAACTTGTATTCTATATCCTCTCTCTATTTTCAGTGACCAAAGTAAAGCTTTCCATATTCCTATGGGAAAATACATATATTTCTCTTCTGGAATACTAAAGGTCAAAATAAAGATAAGCAAGGTCGTTTTAATGTGCCCATAAAAGGCCTTTGTTCTGCATAAAGCCATATCACTTCTCAAATTTTGTCACTGTCACCCTTCATAACATTTTAATCCAAATTTGCCAAATACATCCCCAGTACTTAAAAGTCTAATCCCATAAAGGTCAAATGGTTTCATCAAAACGATGAAAGCAGTGTTGCACTATTGTGCTCAAACTTTAAGCTTTTTGTATGTATCTGTGGTATCGTGATGTGCAGATGCAAGGTGTGAACTTGTATCACAACAACACCATGTTGCTTTGTCACTTGTCTCCCTTGATCCTTACAGCAAATGCTTGTCCTCCCCCCAATTCAGCCTCTCTCATGGCCTTGTCTTCTTCAATAATTACCTCAATTGGTCAGCATTAAATTTTGCTTTTTAAGTTATATTTATTCCTTTGGTTTGGGAACATATAAACAGACTTGCTCAAAGATCTTTACTGAAGTAGATACTGGCCAGTTATCATTCTCATTCACCGTGGATTTCTAAAATGATCCCATCCCTTTTCTGTTCTCTTTTGTCTTCTTGTCACCCATTCATTCATGTCAACTGCAGAACAACTTTTTTTTTTCCTCTGGATTGCATTCATTCCAAAAGCTGTAGTTTTTCTCAGAATAAATCTTTTTTTGGTTCTTGCATGGGAATAATTCCTTCATGTGTAATATTCATACATATACAAGAATCTAGATGACCCCGATTCATACTTTCTGCCATTTAGCTGTTTCTATCACAATTAAATCATCACTTTTCCTTTTTCCTAGTTGAGCACACATTCATGGTTAATTTTTTTTCTGATTTCATTTGTTAATTCATGTTTTTGAACATTTACTTCTCTTCCATTTCAAGCCACAATTTTCCATAAGCCATGGTCATCAATTGATGTGTCTTTAAGTACTGACTTTTACCTCTCATCATGACTTTGGTCAATTAATTATGATAAACAAGGCATTATGGCTGTAGCCTTACTCCTCGGCTCTGTCGTATGCAGCATATCTTGCTAACAATAAGGAAAATATTGGTCAGTTTGGGGAGATTTCAGCTTGCATGCTAAACACATAAGCGAAACCCAGCTATACCTAAAGCATCTTTCTGCACAAAATTCTATAAAATGTAGGATCTCTAAACTAGATATTACTTTGCAAATCAACATATTCCTACCAGTATTTCATTAAGAGTATCTGCACTTTACAGACATATAGTCACATTGTGAGTTTCCTTTCAAATAGAATAAAAAATAAATCTATTTTTATCCCAGGGAAAACAACAACAATTATCTTTTATAATTAAATGTATTTTGGTTTTCAGATAGATATGTTTAATTACAGCTGCAAAATGATAGATGAAGCCACATTTGAAAGTAAGAGAAACTAATAGATAAAAGAACATGAAGTCTTTTATCAATTTTTTAATGTTTTCTTTTGATGTATTCAACAACACCATCTAACTACAATATATTGGACTGAAATATCATTTTTTAATAAATTCCTATTACTCCACAGAAAAATATTAAAAATTAAAATAAAAATTAAAATTAAAAATATTCTAATTCCTCAAACCAATATTGTACCATGCATTAATTAATATGACAAGTTCAGCATTCAGAGTCAGCATGGAAGAAAAAGATAGGGGAACTGTGTAGAGTACCTGTTTTATTTGGGGTAATAACCAAATAGTCTTGGATCATAAAATGAGTCTTTAGAATTCCTTTTTTAAAGTAATACTCCCACCCCATGGATTAATTAACTAGCATTTGTATCATATTTACAAGATGTAATAATAATCCATGGGACTTGAGGGACCGTCTATTTCCAAGAGACTCTCTCCATCCACTTCGATTTAGCATGCTGGATCACATTGACCAAAGAGTGTAGGCTGGTAGGGATCAAAAGATGGCCTTCTTTGCTGTAGCCCCTGTGTCAACTCTGAAACTAGCCTGGCCAAAACCATCTTGGAGCTTCAGTGCTGCCACACTAGAGCTGAGGGATAGGGAGAGGGGATTAGAGATAGCTGGGGCTATGTAGTCAAAATAAAATACTTTAACTTAGGAATCAAGGACATTCTCACGCTTGGCTGGAGTAAGGAGGAGTGATGCAGATGTGGTATTCAGCAGGTTCTCACCAGTTCTGGAGAACTGTAGCGGAAATTTTGAATAATTTGGAGAACTGGCAAATTCCACTTCTGACTGGAGATTTTACAGTATCCTTCCCCTGCCACACCCACTAAACCACACCCTCAGGACCAGTAGTAAAAAAAAATTGAATCCCACCACTGGAGTGATGTCACCAGACCAGCAGACAGTGCCTTGATTGGGCCATGGGACTGATTGATTGGGATTGGGGAAAATTTTTTCACTTTTAATTAGGTGAAAACCGAAAGACCCTTCGTAGTTGGGTTTCACTAAATATGTGACAATATGGCATTTCCAATAAAGCTATTTTTGAGAAACCTACCTGCCTCAGAGTTTTTGCTTACAGTGTTACTTGGAACCCTGACACCCTGTTTGTAGAATCTTTTGCCTTCAGAGATTAAAATGGTTCCAAACACATTGATCCTTTGGAAGGCTTTTAAAAAGTGGTTGTTTATCCAGGTCTTGGTTCCAAAGTTGTTAAAGGCCCTGTCTCTTGGCTTTATTGTTAATAGGGCAATTATTTCAGTTGCTGCATATACAGCATTTGTTTATATTGTTTTATTGGCTTTAAGTGTTTTATCATTTTGTAACCATAAATTGCTAGTGTTATTTAGGTGTGATGGGTGGCCAGATTAAATAATTAAATAAATCATTTGCTAATCATAACTGAAGCTGTAAGAATACGTGTAAAGGCAAACATCATTAAATTCTACTGGAACCTCATCCATTGATTCTCCCCACCATCAAAGGATGAAGGAATAGGAGCATGGCTAATGTTCCAGAAGTGGTATTCGGCAGGTTCTGACCAGTTCTGGAGAACCAGTAGCAAAAATTTTTAGTAGTTCAGAGAACCAGAAAATACCACCTCTGACTGGCTCTGCCCTGTCTATTTTCTGCCTCCCAAGTCCCAGCTGATTAGCTGGGTCCTCTTTTTTTTGCCCTGCACATGGGAATGGAGCTGGAAAGCAGGTTAGTGGGGTGGGGAGGGAATGGGATTTTGCAATGATCTTCCCCTGGGAATGGGGAGGGAATAGAGATTTTACAGTATCCTTCCCCTGTCACACCCACCAAGCCACACCCACCAAGCCATGCATGCCCACCAAGCCACGTACATAGAACCAGTAGTAAAAAAATGTTGAATCCCACCACTGTAACTATAACCATGGTATTGTGTGATGAAGAATATTATTGGCAGGGAACACACTCCTTTGTACTTTAGACCTCTGAAACCTAGCAATTGGGCAGTGGTATGAAGAGTTAGGTTAAATCTTATTGAGATGAAAGGAGCATAAGTATTTTGAATCTGTTTTGAGTCTTCTTTTTTTTTTAAAAAAAAAAGCAAAAAACCCCTGCATCACTAATAATATCATGTTTGCCATGAAATCTTGGCAGTTTCCCAAAAAAATTCAGTGCGATTATGAATTGTATGTTTTATCTGCACAACCAGATCAAACCCCTTAAGTGTTTTTCCTTCCCATAGGCATCATATATACATGTTTCCATGATATTCAGTTGATTTTAATTTATCAGTGCCTTTGACAAGATATTCATCTTGCTATGAAGAGTATGCCTTGTTCTGATATTTTAACAGTCTTCCTAATTGCTTTCTTTAATTTGTCTTTTGCTTTCTTCCTCCTTACAGGTAGAAGAATTCAACAATTCAATCCAGGTAAACAATTTAATAATTCAACTAGAAACTTTCAAAATTGTTACTACAAATTACTGCAGGTAGTCTTCAACTAATGACCAACGTTGAGATTAGAAATCTGGTCATAAGTCATTGTGGTCATAACCAGAGGCACCCAGGTGAGCAGACCTATTTTCTGAGATTTTTGATGTAGTTCTTGAGCAAATCACTGTGGTCATTAAGCAAAAAGTGTGATCAGTAAGTGAAACCAGTATCCCCAATGGGTGTTTTGTGTTGGAAACTAGCAAAAAATACCAGAAACTAGAAAACTGTCACAAATTGTGGTCATATGACAACAACTGATGACAAATGTGAGCCAATTGTAAAGCTCTGGAAGTGACATTTCACAACAGCTGGAAGTCTGGGTATAAAGCACCCATTCTGAGGTCCAAATCATCACAAAACAATTGGTCATAAATTGAGGACTACCTCTACAAGAGATTCCACTGACCCTTCTGGCACTTATAATAGTGAATCACATTATTCAATGTGATATCTATAAGATGCTGTGAAAAATCAAATCCAGATGCTCTCTGAACTTGGTTGTTATTCTTTGCAGACATTACATTGTCACACTCGGCAATTTGATCAATGTATTCAAATCTTTATTTTTATTTGGCACTCTCCTGTCTTTCTTTTTGTTCCTATTCCTTCTTTCTGGCACCCACTTTCCCTCTTTCTAATTTTGTCCTTCCCAGTTGAGACTGTCATGAATCAGCAGATTAGCAGTCTAGATGCTTGGGGCTTTTGAAATTGGATCAAGGACTCCAATGTTCTAACACTAAATGTTGTTATTGACCACCTCACATCTGAAGAGTATGTGCCATAAAGATAGACAATTTTCTGTTCTTGCATGTACTTGCTGTTTTTGCACTCCTTTATTGCATGTTTCAAAATTTGTTTTCTCTAAATTGAAAGCCTGTAAAGAATCTCAGTCATCCAGGTCATGGTTGTCCCAAAGATGCTTTTTCAGAAGGCAATTGGACTTTCTTGTTTTTTTTCTTTTGAAGATGTTTCACTTGTCATCCAAGAAGCTTCTTTTGAAGACATTTTGTTTCTCATCCAAGAAGCTTCTTCAGTTCTGACAGGAAGGTGGGAAATGGAAGGATTTATATTCCTTGCAGACTGGTCATTTGCATCCTTTTAGAAGGTCGGTTTATCCGTGTCCTCAAGATGGTGGTTTATCTGTGTCCTCAAGATCACCTGAGTAGTGTACCTGGCTCCTGTAGTCTTGCAATGAATTTGAAGATTTTTCCAGACGACAGGAATCAGGAGCACTACTCAGGTGACCCTGAGGACACAGATAAACCTCCAAGTACTTCAACAACCCTTTAAAAGGATGCAGATTACCAGCTGTCTGCAAGGAATATAAATCCTTCTATTCCCCACTATCCTGTCAGAGCTGAAGAAGCTTCTTGGATGAGAAANCCAGCTGTCTGCAAGGAATATAAATCCTTCTATTCCCCACTATCCTGTCAGAGCTGAAGAAGCTTCTTGGATGAGAAACAAAATGTCTTCGAAAGAAAAAGCAAGAAAGTCCAGTTGCCTCCTGAAAAAACACCTTTGGGACTCTAAATTGAAACATATAGTGGTACCTTGGTACTTGACTACTTCAAAATCCATTGAATTTGGTACTCGATGCATTTTGATGTGAAAATGTTGTCCTGGTCCTTATTGTTTATTTGGTATTCAAGTGCTGGAATAGGAAAAGGGGGAGAGTTGCGAAGAATGGACAGGAAGTCAGCCACGCTGGGAAGATCACTGAAAAAGGAAGAGAATGATGGCCACAGAAGGCAATAGGAAGTCAGCCATGCTTGGAAGGTTGCTGACATAGGAAATGGGACAGAAAGGAAATCTTTTCTGGAAGAAACAGAATCACATGGTGATTGTTTGTTTGGTACTCATCATGCTTCCCAGAAACAATTAACGACAAATATCAAGGCACCACTATATCTTTTTAAGTTTTATGCTCAAGTATTCCCGAAGAAATTTTAATTCAGGTATTTTTTTCATTGGTTCTTTTTTTTCCTGCAAACTGAGAAATAAGGAGGCAGTGACCAGTGAATATGAAGGCAGATTTGGACATTCTTCTTTCCACAGCATATCTAAGATCAAAGACAACCATAGATAATTATTACTTTAAACATCAGAGTTTTTCCAACTTAGGTTTTCAAAGTCCTATAATCAGAAATAAGGAAAGGGAACTTAACTTTCATGTCCAGACCTGAAATCAAATTAACTAAAATCTACCCTATGTATTCTGGGCCACTGTTTGAATGTGGAAATTTTCCAATCTCACCAAAAGCCAAGGTTCTCATTCTTTTTGGAATTATTTGTTTTAATGATTGGTGAATGCTTTATATTTCATGTGTGTTCTTATCACTTCTCTATGCTTTAAAATGTTATTATCTGAACCATGCAGAATGACCAAAAGTGAACATTGAATCATTATGTTTTTAGCTCATCTTAAAGCATGCTGGTTGTTAAATTCAAGCTAGGTAGAAGAAGAAAGTGATGATTGAAAGTAATATGGAATAAGTTAGATTCAAAATATGTCTAAGGCAGGATGGTGTCAACTTCAATCCTATAAAAAAGAAATATGTAACATTGATAGTTATGTTAGAATATAGAAAAAAAACTTTTAGTGGAATTCATGCAGGACAATTCTGTCAATTATTTTATAAACATTTCCAATAAATAGTTCATTCATAAGCTGCAAGTAATAGCCAGGCCCTCAGTCCCAAAATAATTATATATTTTTTCCTTTCCAATGTTGAAGAACAAGTCCCTTAAGGCTAGGTCACACTGGCTGAAGGATGTAAAACGTATGCAAAAAGGACACAGCGGACCAGCAAAATTTCGGAGGTGGCTCCATCCGTTGTTATCCACTCCAAAAAGTGCCCCAAATTTGCATAAACAGAATGGAA
>BHFT01044776.1:0-10810 GCA_004320025.1 Laticauda laticaudata
CTGTTGTTGTCCGCTCTGTTTATGCAAATTTGGGGCACTTTTGAGAGCGGAAAACAACGGATGGAACATTTTCTTGTCCGCTGTGTCCTTTTTACATACGTTTTACATCCGTCGGCCTATGTGACAGGCCCTTAAACAACTTTACAGACACAATTTTTTTCTTGAGGGTTAAGGCTCATGGCAAATTATTAATAATATATATATATATTAAAATCCAAATTTAAAATACAAGAAAACTCATGTTAGTTAGCCAGTACAACAGTACTGCAGAAACCATATTTCAAGATTTATAAAGTCCATCCTGTGTCCCCCCTGGACAGCATACCTGTGGACAATCCTCATGATCCATCCCACCCCTGACAAGATCAAAGTGACTAACAAAAGCCCTTTCATAACACTCAATATCTACTGCTTGAGATGGACTTTCACTCTTGCTTAGTGGCCTTCCAGCTTCTCCTCAACATTTTGAACACTGGAAGAGTTCTGCTTTAGGACTTGTGAAGATGGCTTTCATTTTACATTGTGCAGTGTGAGCCTTCTAATTGGATTTCAGAGAACTGTTCACATTTTTCTTTCTGCTCACAATGTTATTCCACCCTCTTCCCCCATTTTAGTGGCACTCCTCTAGAGAAGACACCCTAAATCATGGGTGTCAAACTCGCCATGTCACGTTGCCATCATGTGATGTATTGCAATGTTTTTTTTTCCCTTCATGGAGTTACGGTAGGCGTGATGCATCTGGCCCAGGGGCCACCCCTGCCCTAATGCTGCTGTTTATATAAAAATTATATAATTCTTGAGATGTCAGTTCTAATTGGAACCATAAGAGCAGAAGCAAATAGGCGAGTTAGATACAATTTTCCTTTCAGAGTTAGCAGTGAATCACTTGCAAGTTAATAATATCTCCTACAGCTTTTCCAGAAAGGAACTGTATTTTTAATATAAACAAGTGGACCAAAGAGATACTGCAGTGAAATATTATGTTCTTTTTTTCCCGGCACCAATAGATTATTTTCCTAAGCACATTAATGATGATGCATTAGAACTGTTTACAGCCGGCCATTTCAAAATGAATATAAGTGTGTACAAGACCTCCAGAACTGGGAAAACTATCTTTAGCATCAACGAGACAGATTGTAAGTTGGAATTCTAGTTGGTTCTTGTATTCTGAGAAGGAGTGAAAATAGAGGATGCTGCAAAAGTACCCAAAATGTGATGTGCATGTTATGGGGTCTAAACAACTAGAATTGCTTTATTTCAAAGTTTATATATTTATCATATGTTATACTTTTAGGCAACCATTTATATGCATTGAAGCAAGGAGGGAAAAGAGAATAAGAATGTCAAAGCAAAAGCCAGTCAGACCCATGCCAGATAATATTGTGCTATTATCCTTGAGGTCAGCAAATGTTCAAAAAGATTTTGTCAGCCCTACTGCTGATGTGAAATATCCTTGTTGCAATTATGATGTGGATACATCAATTTGCAGAGGTAACTGCCAACCTTTGATTGATAACCTTAACCCATTTGGAGAGAATAAAAGGGTGAAAACACTGAAATAAGTGGACACAACCCATTTGTGCCCAAAATTCACTGGCAAGCAATAATGTTTTGGTGGGGGAAAAAAAGAGCCATTTTTTTTAAGGCAAGCTCATATCATGGTACTTATAAGGAAATAGGGCAATGCTTCCAAACCCAGTTTAATTACCCAAAATTGGATAATTGTACTTTTTCTTTGGGTAATTAATCACAAACCCATTAACTAATCACAATAGGGACATTCAAACTGACTTCAAGTATTTGATCTGCATTGGATAAAAAGGACTTCCTGATAAGTAGTTTTGGGTTATGAAGGGAAAAAAAGGAAATACTGAAATAAAGGAAAGAAGAACCTTCATTTTTGCTGCCTAACAATTTGGGACATGATCATGCAGCCATTTCGCACAATTCCCAGAGCAACATGACACCAATTTACTCCTGTTCGGCTGAGTTATACTGTAGAAGAATGTAGTTTTACAAGGGAACGTTAGATCTTTGGATTGGGTATTTTCCCTTTGGTGAAAAACACCCCACTGTACTATGTCACTTGAAGATTATCCAAGAGAGATATGAAATTCAGAGACTTCTTACAAACAAACTTTTTTAAATCAAAAAAGAGCAAGGGCCTTTTACCTTATTTTATATTCTTTTTATTCAGTTGTTGGTTCTTGGCTTTCTTTTTTTGCTTAGCTGGGCTTTCCTTGGTTAGTTAAAAAAACTGAATTTGGTTTGTCAGGTGTCTCTTAAAACCTGGATAGGATTAGAAAATGGATTATAAGAAAACACTAGACATGCTTTTTATTTCTGGATTCGTCCCTCTCCTTGCTAAAATTAAGGCACAACAGAATTTTGCGATGTTTACATGAGTCTTTCCCACTGAGAGTGGTTCTGTAACTCCCTCACAGCAAAAGGTTACTTTAAATAATAGTAAAGAATAACAGAGAGGGGGTAGAATACTAGCTAAGGTTGGTACTTTGTTCCCATTTTAGTAATCTAAAGGAAAATTGTTCTTGTGATCTCAACATTTTGAATAGGCTGGTAGGGAGAGCATTTTTGGGGGGTGGGGGTGGCAGGGCACTTTGAAACTGATTCCAAGTTGTGGAGAACTGAAAACAATGGATGTAATGGATAAAGAAGATAGCTTTGAGGGAAGAAATTGGTGCTGCTCAAGGGGTAGGTAGCAGTTGGGGAGGCCCTTGTATAGATTTTGCTGGTAGGCCCTTTCCTAAACTGGGAAGCCTTACTCCACAGGCACGTATGCCTTGGTCATCCCCCATTTGGCTTACTGCAATGTGCTCTACATGGGGCTGCCCTTGAAGACCACTCAGAACCCTCAACTGGTCCAGAAAGCGGTTGCATGTGCAGTGATGGATGTAACACATCTCTTGCATGAGCTGTACTAGCTTCCAGTTTCTTTTTTGACACAATTCAAGGTGCTGGTTATTACCTTTAAAGTCCTATATGGCATGGGGGCCTGCCCTTCCCTAAGGACATCTACCCATCCTACTAGGTTACATAGGGTGGTCACGCTTTTAATCCCTTCCCTTAAACATTGTCACCTGATGGCAGCCAGGAAGTATCCCTTTGTTTTGTGGTGGCCCCCATTCTATGGAATACCCTTCCCCTGGAAGTTCAACAGGCCTCTACCTTCCTAGGCTTCCGAACATCTGAATTTCCCCCCAAGCATTGTGATAGGATGATATGACTGCAGGTTGGAAGCTTGACTTGACATCAGGTTTCTGTTTTAAAGGTTTAGGGTTTTCATAGTTTTTATATGGTTTTTATGTTGTTTTAATTCTTGATTGGGAACTGCCCAGAGTTTGGTATAAGATAATATATAAATGTTTTAAGTACATACATATATACATTACCGAGGCATCAGAGAAAGAAATCTTAAGCCTAAGCCAAGAAAGTACTGTAGTTTACAGAAATGCTTCCAACAGCCCCCTCTTAATTCACATAAAATCAAAGATGGAAGAAAGTTCGCAAATTCTAACTTGCAGGATTCTGCTACTACCTGTGTAGCTGTTCTAATAAAAGCAGAGGTGGGATTCAAGTTTTTTACAACCGGTTCTATGGGCATGGCCCCCTGGGCATGGCCATGTTATTGGGTGGGCATGGCTTCTTTTTTTGCAGCAACCCCCCTCTCCCATTTTTTTGGCCTCTGGGGCCTCAGGGGAGCCTTCTGGGGGGGGGGTGTTTTTACTCCCAGAAGGCTTCCCTGGGACTCAGGAAGGAGAAAAAAATGGACCATAGGAGGGGCATGCAGCACCCCTGTACGCTCCATTTTGGGGCCCTCTAGGCCTCAGGCAAGCCTCCTGGGGAGGGCATTTGGGGCACAGGAAAGCAAGCACCCCCTCTGCACACTCCTTTTTGCCTCCTGGGCGTCGGGAAAGCCTCCTGGGCAAAGCATTAAGACAGTGAGGGGAATTCTGGCACATTGGAACAGCTGATCATCAGGAGGGGAAAAAAAAGAAATACTTTAAGAAGTGACTGGGCGGTGGGGGATGCAGTCAGTTATGTTAGGCATGCGTACGATGTTGCGCATGCTTGTTAAGGACTGACTGGGTGGGGTGAGGTGGGGCAGTCAGAGAGGGGCGGAGCTAGCCAGGGACACAATTTGCCAGTCCTCCAAACTGGGCAAAATGATAGCAACTGGTTCTATAGAACCTGTCTGAACCATAGAATCCCACCCCTGAATAAAAGTAGTTTGGATCTGCATGGTGTCTGCTTCCCAAACTGGTCTATAGGTTAAGTCAGTGGTTCCCAAAGTGGGCGGTACCGCCCCCTGGGGTGGGTGGGATGCCTTGGGGGGTGGTAAGAGGCAAGGGGGCCAGCAGGGGGGCATTGCTTGGAGGTGGCCCATCGTAGGGGCACAATTCAGAGTTGAGATTTTACCAGTTTGCAAGAACGTGTTCTGTTACCGTTCCAGTAGCGTTGAAGAACTGGGCAAAAAGAGGCCCCTGTCTGGCCGCTGCTGCATTCAAGGCGAGGCCCCGGCAGTGACCCCATGAGCCCCTTGCATTGGAGTGTGCAGCAGTCAATTGGGTGAACCTGCGGGGCCTCTCCTCGTATGCAAGGGCTAGCAGGATGTTTGAAAAGGGGAGCAAAGCCACTTCAGCTTCCTCTGCTTTTCGACATACCTTCTGGATTTCCTCACTTTCCCGACCATGCCTGCCTTGAATGCAGCAGCAGCGGGATGTTGGAAAAGGGAGAAAGCCAAAGTGGGTTTTGCTCTCCTTTCAAATGT
Organism: Laticauda laticaudata; assembly: GCA_004320025.1. Classification (NCBI taxonomy): domain Eukaryota; kingdom Metazoa; phylum Chordata; class Lepidosauria; order Squamata; family Elapidae; genus Laticauda; species Laticauda laticaudata. Next base: position 4,790 of record BHFT01044776.1, read on the forward strand.
CCCACCACAAGCTGCATTCAAGGTGAGAGCCCCACAGGCTTACCCCATTAAGCCCCTTGCAACCGGAGCATGTAGCTGTAAATAGGATGAACCTGAGAGAGAAGAGAGAGAGAGAGAGAGAGAGAGAGAGAAAATAAAGAGAAAAGGGACAGAAAGAAAATGGACAGACAAAGAAAGGGTGGGGAATGGAAGGAAGGACAGAAAGAAAAAGAATTAAAGAAGGAAGGGAGAGGGGGAACGAGAAAATAATGAGATATCTATTCTAGTGCAATCACCTGCTCCAGCAGGGTAGAAGGAGTGTGTGTGTTTGTGCGTGTTTTCATTAATTTACCAGTACATTTTTGGTTTTGCCTTCTTCAGAATTGGCACTGTTATACTTTGGGGCAAAAGTAATTTTTTAGAGTGGGATCTGGTCCAATGGATCCTGTTTAAGCCTCAACAAAATGTGAGAGCTTCCTGATAGCCTTGGCCATGGTTTCATCCACAAAACCTTTAATTACTATAATAGAAGCCAAAGATGTTTCAATGTGCTGGCAAAGATGCTGGCAAAGATGTTTCAATGTGGGAAGGGCCTCTAAACTAGACCTCATTTCAGTTTGATGCATCAGCTCTCTCTCTCTCTCTCCCCTCCCTCCCCCACTCTTTTCTTTGTCCCTTTTCTTCTTTCCAATTTTCCCCCTTCTTCTTTTCTCTCTCTCTCTCTTTCCTTCTCTCAGGCTCACCCCATTGATTTGGTGCACCGCTCCACTTTGACATAAAACAAATGAACAAAATCAGCAAAAGCATTTCTAATTAGAGATTTTATTCACTACTAGAATCTAATCAGAGATGCTTTGCCGATTCTAGTCCAGAATGGAAGGGTGTGTGTTGTATATGTGTGCATGGCTGTCAAAACTCCAAAACAGATCAAGTAACTCTGGGGAGGCCAGTCATAAATTAGAACACTTGCTAAGCAACCGGCCATTAAGTGAGGACTACTTGTATTTGGTTTGCCAGTCACCAAACCATGCCCACCCAGTCACGTGACCAGCAAGCCACGTCCACTCCAGTCACATGACCAACAGGCCACACCCACCCAGTCATATGACCAGCAGACCATGCCCTCAAATTAGGCCACGCCCACAGAAATTTGAATCCCGCCCCTGGGTGGGGGGCACTGAGGAGTTTGAGTTTGTAGCACCAAGGGGGCGGTGGACTGAAAAAGTTTGGGAACCACTGGGTTAAGTGGTTAAGTGGGAGTAATAGTGGTTAAGTGGGAGCACCTCCTGTCTTGAAAAGGTTTATTTTGGAAAATATTTCACCTTATTTTATTCCTATAGGTTCTGTAAGTGATGCCCACAACTGATCCCTCCACCCTCCAATTTATCTTCCTTTCCTTTTCCACCCCCTGGTCCTCTTTGTCTTCCTTCCAGCCCAGATGATCCCTTTCTCCATCTATTCTTCTTCTGTCCACTTCACTTTAGCAGCCACTGAGCTGACTCTTTAATATTTCAGGAAGTATGAATATTTGGCAAGGTACATTGCAATAATGCTCAACAATTGAATCTCTTCATTGGTGGATTGCAGGCTGGGGTAAGATAGAGATTCTACTATTTATTTTTAAGAATTTAAGATTTTTAAAAGATTGTTAACTGTTTTCCAGGAGGAAAACAGCCTGCAGTCCCAACCACTGGTATATTGTATATGAGTGGTAGAAGAAAAACAGCTCTCTAGTCAAATGAAATAATAGTGAGGTTTAAGAAATGAAACTGCCCTTCAAAATGGACATTAATTAACTACCAAAATAGAAAAAAAACAATATTAAATAAGATAAAACTAATAAGGAAAAACTAATAGGAAAAGATTATGAGGATATAAATAATGTGAAAGTTAATTGGAGAACCTCACAAATTCACACTTGGAATCAGGGGCAGCTACTGAAAAACTACCAAAATCATCCTTCACAAAACACTATACAATGAAAAACCAATCATGAATCATACCCAGCTGGCCTTCTAACCAATTAATCTGAATGTGGAAATGCTTCACTATATGGCCATTCTTCTTGCCAACCTTCAGCCAATTTCCCAGTGCTGTTGTGGTTAATCAGTGGATGGTGACTTTGTACTCAGGCCTTTGAACATGTTAGTTCTTTGCTTTTAATTGACTCTTTGGAGAAAATGGGTAGCGATACAAGTAGGTCCATTTAGCATTTCTCCAGAGTTGTATCCTTGTTCCTGGACTCTCCTGTGCCTCTGGCTTTATGTTCTTCCCAAGAATGTGTGTGGAACCCTGGGCCAAAAGCATCAGGGCTTGCCAAGAGTAAAATCTAAGACACTTAGGTATAACAGCTCCAAGTTCCTCTGTAATAGCACATGCTCGATCCACATGCACCTCCTGTAAAACCAAATTCAAACATAAGTTGAAAGGGTGCAAAGTCCCAAAATTTGGACTGTACCAGATTTTAGGAATTATTAAACATCCTCAGAAGAGTTTATTAGGTAGGATAGCATATCATTGTAGCTCTCTCTCTATATATAAAAAATGCCTTGGCATGAATTCCCTGAAAACACTTTTGATTTGGTTGAATGCTTTCCTTGGTAACCTCTCTGACAAAGAGGAGCCAATAAGATTCTTTATATGGCAACACTGAAACTTTTGGTTGAAGCTTAGTTTTAACTGCTTTAAATATGTCAATCAATACTCATGCACTTTCTGCTGTCAATCTGAAGCTGAATATATCCATGGCACAGGACAGTGCCAGAGCTGACACTATGCTTATCAATTTGCAAAGTGCTTGCTAGCAGTTGATGTTGGATGTGCAGGTGTAGGGAGGCTATGGAAAGAGGGCACAGGGAGGAGGGTAAGCACAGGGAGTCTGGGGTGAAAGAGCATGGGTTTGGAAAGAGCACAGGGTAGACAAGGTAAGAGTACATGGGGTGAATGTATGTGTGAGTGCAGAGGGTTCAGGGAAAGATGACACAGGTGCATGCAAGTAAAGGGAGGTCAGGGAAAAAGAACATAGGATGCATGCACTGGAGACAGATGAAATGTGGTGTCTATGAATAAAGAAAGACCAGGAGTGAGGAAGACTTATGTTAGCAACTGGTGACTATACCTGCTGGCTTCTCCATTGATTTTGCTTTTGCAGCAAAGGTTGCAAATTGCAATCACATGGCCATGGGCTATTGCAACCAGTTGTAAACTAGTTGCCAAGCACTTGAATTTTGTACACATGATTACAGGAGTGTGCAACTATTAAAACCTGAGGACTTCTCGTAATCCCCTTTGTTCAGCAAATTTGTAACTTTGAAACATCACTGAACAAACGGTTGTAGCTTGAGGTTTATCTTATTGTCTTTGGAAAATAAGTTTAGCTGGATTCAGAATGATTTGCCAGCTCTTATTTGACCAGAGATATCAGTGAGATATATTGGGAGGTGAACCCTTCATTCCATTCTTCTAACACTGTCTTCTATCTCCAGCCTCAGGGTTATGTCCAGGGTTATACAATTAGTGTACTATTCTTCATGCAAGGGATTTTTCCTCTCCCCTGCATATCTCAGTTTCACTGCAGTGCAGTCCTTTGGGACAGATGTAGGAGATGTATGGCATGGTGATGAGAAAAAAAAAGAGAATTCCATTTCGTAGGTAGGTGCTATTCCATCAGTAGAATGATACAGCAGGAGGCAATAATGAATTTTTCCATTCCAAATTGTTTTTTTTTTCCTGAAAAGATCTATTTCTGGCAACCATGACCAAATCCTGAAAGTTTCAGCTACAAGTGGGGAGATGGAAAATGATACAAAATTGTGTCATGGATTGAGCTTATACCTGATAAAGAAGTGCTGTACGTTCAACGAAGGAATAAGCAGAGGGTGCTATTGGCATGAAAAATATTACAAGTGCATTAGCTATCCCAGTTACTTCAATACTCTTCACAGTTTGTACCTGTCTACTTGAGAAGTTTTTCTTTTCTATTATCACAGTTGCAAATCTTTGCCTGGCAAAGCTGAATTGGCAACTCTACACAGATCATATTCAGATAAAATTATGATTATTTCAAAGTATTTGTATAATGTTTCAAAGGATTCATTGACCAACGTGAGAATTATTTGTGTAGAATATTTTAAGGCCATGTTTTTAAATGTTAGTGGATATTTGGTGGTGAGTGATGGTGAAAGTAATCAAAACAGAAAAATTTTGATATCTTAGCTAACATCTTAATCTTACTTTTCCTGAAAAGTAAGTCCACAAAAGGGAGGATGGCATGAGAAATGTTTCAGAAGGGATCTTCCCTACAGTTTTGCAGACAATAAAAGGAAAGGAGGGGATAAATATTTTCAGTCTTATAGGTAAAGAGACAGAGACAGGTATTCCCAGATGGGTTTTTTTGCCTGAGCTATTTCACAGAGCTAACATGGGCTGAATGTGGACCTCCAAGTTCTACGACATATTCCCAAAACTACCAAATGTTGTTACTAAATTGCATTTTTTTTTAAAAAAAAATTCTCTTTAATTTTCACTAATTTGAAATTGTAAACAAACTCAGNTCCCAAAACTACCAAATGTTGTTACTAAATTGCATTTTTTTTTTTAAAAAAAATTCTCTTTAATTTTCACTAATTTGAAATTGTAAACAAACTCAGATTTTGCATTGGACCCACCTATTACTTTTTGAATTGATAGCTATGGCAGATTACTTAAAGGAGAAGGCTGCCACTTGGCCAAGAAAAAACTTGGGTACCTCTGTAATGATATGTCCCAAGACCACAAAAGTGCTTTAAAAAAAAAGAAAGCAAAGGAAAACAAACAAGGAAAAGCAAGTATAGTGGAATGAGGCTCCTTTCCAGATGAAAAATTCAAAGCTTCTTAACTAGCCCATTTTGATTCCACACATTCTTAACTTTCCAGCAGTACCTTTCTCACCTGTGGGAATGGGATAGCATGGAGAGACAGATTTTATAACAAAGACACGGTTCACTGAACAGGTGGGGAGATTTTGTGCAAAGAGCTATTATTATGTAAAATTCAGGCTCAGCCAACAAGCCTTTCAAGCTAAATGTGCTAGTGATTGTTTTTTCATTGGAATTTAACCTTTTTATTCTTGTTTACCAGTGCCCCCTTCAAAATTTACTCTTACTATTAAATCATTTGCTTCTCAGTTGTTAAGTGACTTGAGTATCAGACCCTGAGATCAACCAGGAATCTCTGGCTTATAACGTGGGGCTTTTTCTTCCCCTTTGACAGATCAGAAGATTTCAGAATTAATTAAATCTCTTGATGTACTTGGACAGGTGGAAGAATAAATGTTAAGATATTAAAGACACTACTTGTTCATTTGATTTCATCTCTATAACCTTTTCAGTTTAATGCAGTATCTCCTAACCTCTCTGAGATTAATTACTGTGCCAGTTAGTAAATCAGCTTTTTTCTTTTTCAAGTCTGGAGCTTCATCAGTAGAAATGTAATTCAGGTGTTATGCTGGATTTATGCTCAAGTGGTAGTGGGAAAATTCACACTCTCTACGGGACTACAGATGGAAACCTAGATTCTTATTTGAATGCAAACCTTACTTGAAAGGGTTTTATAAGAACAGGTTATTTTTTTTCCAGTGCAGTATTATTTGTTTACTTATCCTATAACCCAATGATACAAAAATGTATTGCAATTTGCTGTGCTACAATAATGAAAGACACAAAATGTTTCAATAGCCATATACTGGAAATGTATTGATTATGAAATTGCACTTATAAAATCAGTGCAGGAAATTCTTGGTTAATGGTGGCAATTAGGAGTACAATTTCCATAATTAAGTGAGGTGGTTGTGAAGTGTGATGTCATGTTAGTATGTCACTTAGCAACAGTAGTTTGGCATTTCCTGGTTTCTGTAATTAAGCAAATTGTGCACTGTCCTTAGGTGGGAATATGTGGCCACCATTTATAATCTTTTTCTGACTTCCCTATTAACTTTGTTTGTACGAAACCAACAAAGAAGGCTGTAAATGGCAACCATATGACTGTGAGACGGTATGGGACAAT
>BHFT01044777.1:0-51545 GCA_004320025.1 Laticauda laticaudata
TTGAACCAATCCCCATTCGAGTTCTTTAGCCAATCAGAATTCAGTCTTTAGGAGTCTACTATTTTTATACAGAACAGGAATGCTCAGGTTTTACCAGCTGTGAGAAGGTGCAGCAGGGATTTTAAGGTAATAAAGGCAATTTAAATCAATGCAAAAAAAATTAAGAAGAAACAAATTACCAATTTTTAGCATCCTTCATAAGTACGTTGGTGGCATTGGTCCTGTTCTAGGGCAAATAAGAGACCAGCTCAGCAAGTTTCTGTGGTGACCCTTGACCCACTTCCTCCTCTTCTCTTTAGGCATCATTCTCACAGGCAGCTGATGAGGAGGAGGTAGGTTACCAGCCCCAATCTTAATGTGTCACAAAAAATGCCCAAATAGCCTGAATTTATCAGTTCATTTATTTATCTATTTGGGTTAGTTGTCCTATCAAGCATATATTTTTACCCCAAAAATTCTAGAGAAAGTCTATGTTAAATATTTTATGCAGGAGCTAATTTGAACTCAACGTTAGAAAATATTATTTTTTCTATAAAATGAATATTTGGTGCTGTTATCCAGAACTTACTTTCAAGTCTACTACAGTCAATGTATTTTATTAAAATTAAAATGCAATTACAGGATTGTAAAGCCAAGTTTGGAAATGACCTGTGGTTTGAACCTGTGATTTTCAAATTAGGTTATCAATCATACAGACTTCCAAAGTCATCCTATGAATTTCCAAAGGCAATTACCATGTATAGACTTGAACCTGAGATTTCAAGGCCTACTCTATTACTTTAACTACTGTACTACATTAGCTGGAACATTCACATCGTAATCAACTCATAACCCTACAGGTTGGGAAATCAGATGACTATAGGAATGAGTCAGATGTATTGCTGGAAATTATTTAGACCTGTATGGACAAGGTATGGACATAGTAAATAATATATAGACCTAGGTCTTTAAGTTCTTCCCCTTTGCCATCAACCTACAAGACTGAAGTGAGTTTGCTTCGCTAGTGTTTGCCTCTTCTTGTCTTCTGTCTTCACTTCCATTTTTTTAAACTTAACGGCCACATTTGGAGCCTTTGCTTTATTCTCAGATGATGCTAGATCTAAATATATTGAATCATCCTAGCGAGCAAGCTTGGCTTTCATGCAGTCATGAGATGCATTTCAGGCATCTTTCTATAAAAGGAAAAAATTCATGAGACCGATGTGGTGACTGAGCTTACCTTTCTCTTTCATACTTTGCTTTAAGGAAATTTGGGGGATTGAATTTACACAAGTGATCCAATTCACTGCCATTGTGCTAACTGATCACATTTGTAGTGTGGTAATTGCACTTTGATTTCAGTTATCATATCATGCAAACAGGGCCTCCTAACAAAAAAATATGGCTAGGAGTAATTCTATAGTTTAAGGGGATATTATCACACATGCTGTTATATGCCAAGGATCCCAATGCACAATAAAACCTTTGAATATGAGATTTGAACAGTCTTTAAAATCATTTTGTATATCATTATGATCTATCAGTCAGATATTATTTATTTATTAAGGAGATTTATATTTCCGCCTATTCACATATGGCAACTCAAGGCAGCTTACAAGAATATAAAAATATCATATAAAAACAATAAAACTCATAAAAGAGAGAATCATATATAATAAAATAATCCCCCATCTCCCGCCCTGATGACAACACATCATTCTAGCCATTTAATGGGCTCCATCCCACTCTGGATTTCCCAGGCCCACTGGCAGAACCAGGTCTTCAGTGTCTTCCTGAAGAGTGTTAGTGTGGGGGAGGCATTCTAATTTCTGGGGGAATGATGTTCCAGAGAGAGGAAGCCACCATGGAGAAGGCCCTTCTGGGTCCCACCAGGTGTATCTCCCTCGGGGATGGGACCAGCATCCATCCTTGCCTCCCCACTCTGGTGGGTCAGGTAGATATGACTGGCAAGGGATGGTCCCTCAGCTAAGCTGATCCCAAGCTATGAAGGGCATTAAAGGTGACAACCAGTACCTTGAATTGCACCCGGAAGCAAATCGGCAGCCAATGCAGCTCCTGCAGGAGAGGTGATACATGTGCACACCAAGGTCTTCACAAAACCATGTGGGCCACTGTATTTTATACCAACTGGAGCTTCATGATGCTCTTCAAGGGAAGCCCCATATAGAGCATGTTGCAATCGTCAAGACTGGAAGTGACTAGGACATGAGTGACTGTGAGTAGGGATTGTGACTGGATTTGGCATTTATATCTACCTATTAAATCCTTCCCTAGGGATCTGAGATAGGTTGATGAGACAGGTTTATGTTTGATAGTATTAAAGATATTATCACAAAATGATAGCTGTTTCCAAGTAAAACTGCCTTCTGAAATTGACCAGTGGTGATTTTGTCAATGCGAATAGTGTTCAGGTTGTTTTGGGATTGTACCCAAGGCCTTTTTAGTAGTAGTGCTATTTTTGTTTTATTTTGCCACAGTTGTCCTATTTCCATTTGCAGGTCTTGGTATTTTGTCATCTTCTCCAATTCTTTCTCTTCTGTTCTGCTGTTTCCAGGGAGAGCAATTCAGCTTTTTCATTTTTCAATTACTTTCTCTATTTTGTGGTCCCATCAATTCTTGTTTGCAGACAAATGGTATTTCTTATAGATCTTCCAATGCTATTTTGTCATGCTGTTATTTGTAGTCAGACGATGCAATCTTCCTACAGTAGCTAAACATTATTATTTTTATTTATTTGTATCCCCCCTTTGTTATTTTTACAAATAATTCAAGGCAGTAAAAATATCCACCACATTTCCTCCTATTTTCCACAAAACAACTACCCTGTGTGATAAGTTGGGCTGAGAGTGTAGCTGGCCCAAAGTCATCTTAACTGCTTTTCATAATCGAGGCAGGACTGTACCTCACAGCCTCCCACTTTCTACTGTGGTACTCTAACCGCTAAATCAAACTGACTGTAGCAACTACATAAGAAATAACAATTTAAGAAATTAGCAGCCCTGACAATGACTGTGATGTGAAAGACAGCATTCTGTTTAGTGGTTTTATACTAAATAAACATTAAGACATAGAAATCATATTAATGAAGTTGAGTCTTATAAAAAGCTAATATTGTTGTTAACAGTTGTCATATTAATGTTAAGCAAATATTTTAATGCATGAGATCTTGTTTAGAGGAATGTTTTGATATTTTGACGCTATAGAGAAGTTTATACATTTAATTTCTATTTTTATTGTTAGATAAACTGATTAAACTGTTAATAAACTGAGAAGGGTAAATATGTTTTAGGCAATAAAATATGTTTGTTTTGTGGACTTCATTTTATGCCAATAATTAAAAGAATAACCAATCAAATTAGATCTCCTTATGTCCAAGAAGAAGCAGTCGGCATGAGTGTAAATGAACTCCGGTGAATGGTGTACAGGAAGCCTGGAGGAATGTTGTCCATGTGGTCGCGATGGGTCGGACACAATTTCACGACTAACAACAACAATGTCCAAGGATATGATCCCATTTATTCGTGCATGTTAGCAATTATTTACTATAGTTTTAGATTCTTCTATCCATTGCAACAATAATTATCCCCAACTGTACACAATTTTTTATTTCTTAAAAATCTATTCCATTATTAATATGGCCAGTATCCAGGTATCAATTGGCAGCTGTCAGTCTCTTATAGGATACCACTACAATGGCAGCAAAGTGATACAGAAAACTCTCCTTTTTACTATCTAGTGTTCATCTGTATTATTGAAAGTCAGATGTGGCAATACTATTATTCCATAATAGAACACCTGTCTAGGTAGCCTGAGATAAAAATGCAGATTTTTTTTTATCAAGCACAACAGGTGTCAGGTGTTTAATATGTCAGGTGTTTAAGGTAACCCAGACAAGAAGTGCCAACCACAAATATCAAGATTGTATTGTATGGTTACAGTAATGGAATCTTGCAAACCTCCCCTGCCTTACTTTTACTCACCTAAAAACTAGGGCATATACCTTCTGAGATGCTTTTTCCAGCCCCAGCCCTCCTTCAGATTCAGATGTTATCAGACAGTTGTCTAGGCTGTAGCTCTTCTTCTGCCTTCCAAGGTCATTTCCATATAACATTAAAACATGGCAGCAAACAAACTTTTAATATCTATAGAATTGTAGAATAACACACAAAAATATAGAGCATTTTATTGTCTTTGGTGGCACTTCTGATCTGTAATGTAAAATTGCCTGGAGAGAGAGAGAAGAGGGGGGAGGGAGGGAGGGAGAGGGGGGAGAGAGAGGAGTGGGTGGGAAGAATGGAAAATGGGGTAAAGACAGGGTGGTGAGAAAGAGAGAGAGAAATGAGATAATGGGAAGAGACAGGTAGGAATGTCAGCAAAGCAATTAGAAAAGTCAAGATGGTAGCCATAACTAGGTTATTGAATTTTGTATCTTTTTATGCTATTGCACATTTATGGCACAGGCAAAAAAGAAACACAACTTTGACTGCATAATTGTCACTGCACTTTTTTTTACAACTATGCAGATGCCAAAGTCACAGGACACAAAGGAGCTCTTACATACAAGAGAGATCAGATATTCAATAGATGACATTAGATGTATTTGAACATATTAAGTGACTGATGGGCATCCTCTCATCTCACCAGCCAGATCTCAGTTTTTTATCCAGGTTTTTACTCTAATCATTAGGACTTTATTTCCCAAGTTTCCTTCAGATCTATTATCTCCTGTCGCATTTTTGAGAAGAGACCTATTCAGATTTATTATCTCTCCCCCACCTCCCAGGCCATTTTTGATATCAACTTCTACCTAGGCTTTCAACTATCAAAGTCTTCTGGGAGAAAGTTAGAGATTACCTCAGCTTGATGGCACATAATCAGTCAAGATATGAACAGATCTCTACTACTATATTTGGAGAATAGGGGACATATTTCTTCTTACGTACTATTTTTCCTGTATTTATTAGCTTCAGTTATTCACCCTCTGCCCATTCTAGCATATCAAAACATAAGACCCTGACTGTCCAACTGTTAGAAGTTTACTGTATTTCTTCCTTACAATATCTAGCTAGCTGTAAATCATGGCAGAACCCATCTCCTTCACTTTGGTGTTATTTCTGATTTGGTGCCTTTTTATATGATTTCCTTTGTTTACATTTATTTAAATATGAAAGATGTTCTAATGATATAAGGAAAGAAGGATATAAGGAAAAAGCAGCCTAGAAAAAGTGTTGGGAACAGTCAGCTTGCACAGACCTGATTGGCAACTAGTGACCAGCTGTGACAGCCAGAATCCATTAAAAAAATCAACTTATTTATAATTAGGCAACTTTTACAAAAACCAATAATTCAATAATAATACCATGGAGCTGAACAGAAATTAGTAACAGGTTAGCAAATATTATGCTGACATTGTTCAAGGCAGGCTCAAGGTTAGATGGAGGGCCTTTTTATTCATTAATAGGAAAAGATTCTCAGGGAGAGAGAAACATGGAGGACCCATAACTACTTTCCTGAAAGGAATGTTCTTTCATGGGCAGTTTCCTTTGATACAAAAGGTGGTTTTTCCACAGTCCTGAACAAAATCTAGAAGTTTTAAGGAAATACACATTTGAGTATCTTTTCAGGGAGTTAACCTGCATTTGAAGAAATATGTGAACTCTTTGGAATTTTATTTTCAAAAGTCTTTTTGCTCTGTCAGAAGGAAATAATGTATAAAGCTTCCCCTGTCCCTGCATCTACATGACTACATGGCATCTGTGGAATTTTTCCTTAGGCAGACATAACATGACAAATAATCTTAATTTTAAAAGAAATTCACATCTGTGAAAATGAGTGATTTGGCCATTTGTTTGTAGTTTTTTCCTGTCAAAATGCTATAATACTAGTGAACTCTGTCACAGCTGTAGGATTGTTAAAAAGATTTTCTCAATATCCTCTCATCCCCTAGGAAAAGAAGAAAATTAGTTTCAGAGATTTGAAATTTGAAGATCTAGCTATTGTAATTTTTTTTAAAATGAAAAATAACTAACTATGTTGGGAGAGAGAGGAATGGAAACAGTATTCCAATATGAACAAAAAAAGGAAGAACAAATTATAACACAGCTTGTTAGGAGAGGGTGGAGAAAAGACAATATATGGAATGGGAGTGGGAGGAAATTACTCTAGACAAAATTAAAGGAAGGGTTGGAATAGGAGAAAAGTAAATGAAAATATCAGAGGGGAAAAATATAACCTAAAATATAGCTAGAGGATTTCTGAATTTGAGAATGGAAAAACAATATTTAAATAGAACATGTAGCAATTTTATATTTGAAAAGTTCATATCCAGTCCTGCAGTGTGATGGATGATGATAGCTGCCAGTTAGTTGCTGGGCTAGCATCTTTTCACACTGCAGTTTAAACCGATGTTTCTCAACCTTGACAACCTGAAAATGTAACTTCTCCAGCCAGCAAACACATAGTCATCAAAAAGCCAAAGGAACAATATGAAGTTATTTCACTTATATGGATTTAGTTTTATTTCCTGTAGAAAGAATGACCTAATTTGTTGTGCAAGGATAGATTAGGATTTGAAACAAGAGATAACATAATCAAGTAGTAGCATCACAAGGAATGAGCAGCACAAGGGAGAAAAAGAAAAAAAGAAACAGTATATTTAGGCTACCTAAATCAATTATTGGCTCATAGGTGATCCCATGTAAATTGTACGGCTATTTTATTATTTCACTAATTTACAAATTGTTCTACCATCCCATGTCTGCTAAAAAAAATCCTACTGGTATTTTATTTCTGTTCTTCATTAAGTAGACATCTGTATCTTTCACACAATGTACATTTGCAGTTACTCCTCTCTCTTTAACAGGAAGAGGAAATTAATATGAAAACATTTGCAGCTTTGTTAGCATGGGTGTGGATATATAGGAAAATAACAGTGAATCTTCTCATACCAGCCAGCCCATTTATAAGTATCTAGTGGGGGAACACCTTTTCCTGGCTGAAGGAGGAGAAACATTTAGGAAGTTAAACCAGTCATGAAATATCTTGTTCCATGAGTCTTGAGTGCCTTAATTTACTTAATTTATTTGTGAAGACATTTTTATTTTGATAAATGGTCAATGTGTTGAATTAGCCTCAGTGAGAAATCTCACTAAATGATTTTATTTAGATGGGTGAATTAAAATTCATCGGGATGTGATTAGTTCACTGTATTTTTTCCCCATAATCCATTTAACCTGACTGGCCCAGTGAAATTGCCTTACCAGTGGTTCTGGCAGTGCATATGGCAATACTCACCATTTTTGAGAATGCTCATTCAATTTCCCTGGAATTCCATGAGCTTCTTTGTAGCAGGATTGTGTGCCCCAAACGTCTTAATATAATTAGATGGTGGGAATTGTGCTTTTTTAAGAGTCTCTGTGACTATTCTTTGCTGTTGGATTTGGTGGGGTGGTTGGACACAACTGAACAGATAGTTCAGATCTGCATAGAACAGATAGAACAGATCTGCAGATAACCTGATCCTGTGCCATGCAGGGCTTTAGAGATGACCATAAGCACCTTAAAGTGACCCAGAAGTGAGTGAAAGTGAGAGTAGCTCATGGAGTGACAGAATGGGACAACTTGCCATGGCCAACTCGCTGTGGGGCAAATAAACAATTGTGTTTAATTATTTAAAAGAATTAAAAAGTTATTTTAACTTTTGTTGTTCACATTTCATTTTATCCCTTATTTGGAACCTTTAGTTATTCTATTCCACTATTTCTATGATATTAGTGTAACTCTTATCCCATGATGAGTTGCCCCATGACGAGTTGGCCATGGTGAGTTGTCCTGCAGTGAATTGGCCATAGTTAGTTGTTGTAGAGACCCATGTACTGATTGATCTGCCAGTGCCACTGCACCCTAGACAAGCAGCGACTTGTACATCTCTTCAAGGGTTGCCCCCTGAAGAGTTATTGAAGTAATCCAGCAAGGTAATGCTGTGACCAGAAGTTCCAGAATGGGCATAATTGACTCACTAGATAATTTGTGTAAAGGCCTTGCTGGTTACACCCATCACTTGATCTTGGAGAACGAGTCATCAACCCAGAAGGAAATCCCACCCACCCCCACCCCTTATGTATCAACAGTATCTGAGAGAATACAACTCCATGCAGAGTCTTCTTCTCCATCCAGACCACAACAACCTTCAGGCACTGACAAAGAAGCCTGACCGCATGACTTAGGCAGCCTTGGGGCAGAAACCTATAGCTCAAAATCATCAGCATACTGATGGTACTTAACTCTGTCTCCACTGATGAATGACCTCACCTAGTAGCTTCCTGTGGGTAGATGCTGAATAGGAGTGGGGAAAGAATTAAACCCTGAGGCATTCTGTAATGAAGGAGTCTAGGGCAGGACTTTCTCACCAATGATAGGAACCCACCACAAGAGTAAGGGAAAAAAACCCACCACAACAGTCTTCGACACTCCCCTCCACCCTAGGAGCATATCATAATTAATGTTATAGAAAGCCATTGCGAAATCAAGGAGGGCACGCTACTCCATCCAAGCCATCAGAGGCTATCTGTAAATGTGATCAATGCTATCTTAGTACTGTAACCCAGACTAAAACCCAGCAGAAATATTTCCAGTTAATCTGCTTCTGTAAGCAGCTGTATGCCTACTATCTTCTCAACAAGCTTATCCAAGAACAAAAAAATAGAGACTGAATGAAAATTGCCAAAGTCAGTTGGATCCAGTGATGGCCTTTTGAGGTGAGGGTGCATCATCACTTCTTTCAAATCAGAGACCTATTCATCACTGCCTGCTTTCAACCACATGTCATCTTTCAAGTGACTTTGATCAGTCAGGTACAACCTGAATCTGAGACACAAGAAACAGAACATAGAGCCCAGGGACCCTTTATCAAGACTAATAGGCTTGAATTTCTTCCAGATAATCAAACAAAATAGGACCCGCACAAACAAGAATCCAACTCCATGAGGATCCAAGCAACACAAAAACGTTCTCACAGTGGTTTGCAAGGGTTTCCCCACTCTGCAGTACCTAGAAGGGATTGAATGATCCAAAACAAAGTCCACTAGCTGAGTATCCCTGAGTGTAACAAAAGCAGAAAAATAAATAGTTGTAGTCATAGTTATCCCAAGACAGCCCTTCATAAATTCTTGCTAACTTTCTCCAGCAGCTTTCTAAGCATCTCTTGTGCCTCTTCATCTCTTGAAGTTCCTTTGGAAATGAGGGGAACCTCTGGGATCCACAAACAAAGACAGTCTACACAGATAATTTCATATAACCAGAACCTAGTTGCATGCTCATCCCAAGCAGCAGCAGACTTTGGCTAAACTATGCCACAATTTCAAGAAGATCCCAGATTCCCTCTGAAATCCTATTGGGTTAGGGTGTTGTTGATTTGTGGTTGCGCCTAGCTAATTCTCACCTCGTAGAGGTGAAAAAACAAACAAACAAGTTCTAATCTGCTTAATACTGGAATGGGAAACTGATAAAAAACCTGGGTTGCAGGCTAGAGAGTGGGAAAGAACATTCCAGAAAGAGGCAATGGTATACAACTCCGTACTTCTGCCAAGAAAGCTATATGGATAACTCTGTTATCCTTAGCAGTTGGATCACATTCAGACAAATTTACCTTTAAGTGCTCCTGTAACAGTAAATTTACCTTTAAGTGCTCCTGTAACATATCATATGTGGAAATAGGTCAGACTAAATTTAGTTTCCTAAATGACCCTTCTTTGGTCCTCCCACAATATATTAAAGTTTCTTCCATCCAATTAAAGGTGAGAGCCAGCATGTCATGCAAATGCAGCCTTCACAGAAAGTCAGTGTGTGATTGTTTTCTATTTATATAATAATCTTTCTCTTTCTTTACTGAAAATGAGTTGAAGACTAGAAGTGATTGTCAGTGTCATCTTCTGTTCCAAAGCATCCTTATCACCAAAAGAGAATGGATTATATTCTGGTCAAAATTATATTCTCCCTTCTGTTTTTATTTTACAAGATAACTGTAATTAGTTCATCTTGCCATTATCATGAATTTGGGTTTTATTTTCTCCCAATATTTGCAAATGCAGTTTGAGTTAGCTTGGATTCAAAAGTACCTTTAAAATGGACAAACGGTAATCCTCAACTCAATCATTTTATAGTGAGAGTTCGTAATTACAACAGCACTGAAAAAAGTGACTAATGATTGTTTTTCACAAGATCTTTGTCACATCCCATGAGTAAAGTTCAAAAGGTTGGCAACTGGCTCATATCTATGATGGTTGCAATATCCTAGGTCATGTGATCAACTTTTGTGACCTTCTGACAAGCAAAGTCAATGGGCAAGCCTGGTTCACCTAACAACAGTGTTACTACCTTAACAACTGTAGTGATTCATGTAACAGTGGCATAAATGGGGGCAAAATTAACTGTCTTGTTTAGCAGTGGAAATTCTGAGCTCACCTGCATTCTAAATTGAGGACTGCCTGTTCTTTATCACCTGTCTTGCTTAGCTCAGATTACTTGAAAATAATCTTAAAACAGGTAGGATGACCAATATCGGGAGCCTATGCAACACTCCAAGGATGAATATGCAGTTGTGTTTCTTCTAAGGATGCATTAGCATTGAAATGGGATTTTCCCACACTCTTTGTTATGGAGTAAATCTTAGCTAACAAGCTGACGCAACTGCTATCCATCTAAAAACTCTACCCTTGTTAAAAGATGATTCTGCATCTGCAAGGCCTCTCCCAAAATGAAATCATTATGATAATGGTTGTCGTATCTCTGAAGTAAAATCAATCAGCTAAGTGCATGAAAGGAAGTTAGCAGATCAGAGAAACATTTTTGCTTTTTTTATTTTTTTGCTGGAATCTGTTTCCCATGGTGAGTGACAACTGTCTCTTATATTTTCCCATATAGTTAAATTTTAAAAAGATAGCTAAGAATGCTACTTAAAAATCTGATCAATGGGACTAATTTTGTTGCAGTTTTGGCCTATATTTCTGCATACTAAGATCACATTTTACCTTGTTTATGTATTGGTTCCTTTAATCTATTTTTTTTGCTAACTTTTAATATTTTAATGTTTTTATATTGCTGTCTTATGATGTTGTAATCTGCCCATCTATGAGATGGACAGCATATACATTAGATAAATAAAATACTCAAAGAAAAATATGAACGTGTGTGTGTGTGTGTGCGTGTATGTTTATATCTATATGTATTTACATAGGATTATAAAATGTTATCGAAGAACAAGAACACAATTAGGCAATTAGTAAAAAATTGATAATTGGGGCTTTTTTTCCCCAAAGAGCAACATTTTTTAAAATGTGTTATCTATTATGGCATTCAGTCATCATATGGGAGATGCTAGTAAAGCATTTCAAGAAATCTTCTGTGGCAATTTCTCATGATGGAATACATGAAATTTCCAAAAAATATATTAACAATATCTGAAATCTTTAGAGCAGACAGGGGTAGGATTCTACCTGGTCGGACTGGTTCTATAGAACCGGTTATGATTCTGCCCAATTCAGAGAACCGGCAAATCGTGCCACTGGTTGGCCCCACCAACTCACTCCTTACTTGGCTTGCACGCCATCAAACTTGCCTGCTAAGTTGCTATTTTTCCTTTTTTTTTCTCCTGACCATCAGCTGTTCTGCTGTGCTGGGAGATTTAGATGAGCTAGAAAGCAGGAAATCATTGTATTTCTTGCTTTCTAGCTAATCTAAAAGCAGAGCTGAACCTTCCTTAGGATTGAAGCTTCTATTTTTCAGTGCAGACTCAGGAAGCAGATTGCAGAAAGATAGATCTCTGAGTGAATCTGTGATTCTGTGAGCAACTCAATCTGCCTGTCTGCTTTGCCTGATTTTGGGCAAAAGTTGCTCTTTCTTTTAATAAAAAAAATAAATATTAACATAAATATTTATAATTTTTATTTACAAGCCATGCCTAGCCAGTCACATGACCATCAAACCATGCCCAGTCAACAAGCCACCCCTAGCCAGTTACATGAACACCAAGCCACACCCACAAATTAGGCCACACAAACAGAACCGGTTGTTAAGAAATTTGAATCCCACCCCTGCAACAGGGGTGTCAAACTCAGAGCCCTCGGGCCAGATGTGTCATGCCACTCTCACCCCCACCCCCATCCAGTTTAGCCATGGGGGAAAAAGTCTTGCTACCTCATGTGATGCCACTGTGACAATACGAGTTTGACATCCCTGCTTTAGAGAGTTAAAGGCAGACTTGATGTTTTAAGAAAATAATACAAAACTCTTAAAAATGTAATCACTATTATGCAGCAGTCTAGCAATGAGAACATCAACATGTCTCCAAACCAAAACAACTAACGACAAGGAAAATACCTGAATATCATAGATTTTAAAGTTTTTGACATAATTTCTACATAATTATTCTATATAATTATTTATTATAAAATTTGTAAAGACCCTGTTAAATTTCTGGGTCAGTTTTAATTAACAAAGTAATTTGTGGGGCTGACATACTGTATTAAACCATGATTTCTTAAAATAATTTATAAAACAAACCACAATTGGTTGGGTCCATGCAACACTCTATGTCTAAAACTTTTTGGCGTTAACAAACTGTATGTACCACACCAGTATATGCAGTAGAAAGGCAGACTTGGAGCACAACTCTACCTTCTTTAAAAGAGCTTGTGGCTGTTTGACTTTGTTCATCAGTTGTTGGTGCTTCCAATTGCAGTGTTTTTGTGCCGGATACACTGGATTCGGCTGTTGTTACTTTGTGATACCAGTTTTCTGTGTGCCTGTTTATAAGACAATTGTGTTTTTAACTTGCATTTCGGATTATTTCTCTTTATAAAAGGGCAACCAAATCTGTGTCATATGCTGGTCCCAATCCTGTCTAAACAAGTGTGTAATTTCCCTTTTTGAAATTATGTAGCAATAGATAAAATATTCTAAGTGAATACAAACAAATGCAAAGGCAAATTCAGACTTGTCAATTTTTACATATTCATAAGGCAACCTAAGCCTCAAACTAGAAGGGAAAATATCCCATCCACATTATAATTTCCCAAAAAAATATGATTTCTTGAACAGCATAAGAACTGTACAAGAAAATAAGTTTAAGAACCTCTTAGATTTTCTGTTTTCAATTATGGATAGTTGCTCTTATATCCTGCCAGGGATCCTTCCACAGGAGCACTGGTGGCTTGTAAGAAGCAGGAACATTGGACAGTCTAAGATGGCTGTTCCTTAGGCTCAGAAGACAGGTATTGGGCACTCTTGCCTTGGACATCTCTTATCTAGTTTCAGAACAGCTTAAATGCTGAATGTAAGATGGTCACTTTATCACTTCCTCATATTTATTTTTTTCAAGGCATTTTATGATTAATCTTCCCATCATGGTTCTTAGCTGGAACAACAACCAAAATGCTAAGCAAAATTACAGTGGAAGAATGGAAACATATAGCACAAATCCCATAAATGGGAACTTTATTAAACTAGCAAGGTAAACTCAGAAATGTATAAATGGTCCATTAAATACATCCAGTTCATTTTTACATATACTTTTATATAGAAATTTACTTACAGCTTCCAAACATGTAACATTTAAATTATTTTCTCTTTTCAAGATCACTACCATCAAAAGGTAATAAAAATCCACACCTGCTTTTGCAGATGAGTATAAAATGATGAAAGTAAAGCCAAAGGGAAAGATTACTGCATTTTATCTATGGAGGAAGGAGAACTCAAGAACCTGCTAAAATGAAAAGTAGTGATACCATTCAAAGAGCATTGACCATAAGGAAGTTTGGCCAGCCATTACTGAAGTGGTGGCTCAACTATACACTTAATGGCATTTTGGCAAACAAGCTGGGGAGAAAAAAATAATTCAGTCACAGAAAAACACAATATCATGAGCTAAAATTGTAAAATTATTCTTTTCAATCGTTCAGTGTCTGGGCAAATTACATGGGACTGATGTACACATAGAAGAAAGAGGGAATGCTAAAAATGCTAAAAGCATGGCTTGATAACTAATGTTATTTGCCCAAATATTAATATTATTGAGTTTTCACAATATTTCATCAATGAATAAAATGGCAGCTGCTTAAATGAAGAGGCTGAATAAACACTTTCCCTATAAACCTCACCTCACTGCCCAATAGTTATTTGGAAAACAACCAAAGAGAATGCAAAATATACATTAACAGGTTTTTCCTCATTCTCTTAGCTTGACCTGATATTATTTCTCATGCAGTAAACTATTTCTCTAACACTAACACACTCACACACACACACACACACAAACACACCCACCTGCCCATATAAGTGAAGTTTAAAAAGGAATGTTAAAACCCACACTTGAGGCAAAAGAGCCTTTGTCCTACTTAAAGAAAATTTGTACATTTCAGGCTTACTTGTTTTTTAAAAGAAAATGGCATCAGGAAACAGAAGGCTTTTCCTAACTGGAGCAGCAATTCAAGTAAGTGGCATAGTTAAAAATCAATGGAAACCAGAACTGATAGGAAAAGTGCTCTGTAAAAGGTTACATCCCTTGCAGGTTTTAAGCTGCAGCATTTGTGATAGGTATCATAAATATGGCACTTATGTATACCTAAAGCTAGCAAGTTTGTACATGACTGAGACAAGCCAAATCAACCATAAACATTTTTCTAACTACTATTTGTGGTTTCTGAGAGCCATGGCTTCCAGCTAAAAACTAATTTCAACACCAATCATTCCTTTTAGTATTCTATTTGTACATGCAAGGCAGCTCTGTTACACTCACGGAGAATAAAAACTCTGCACAGCAGAGTTTTCCCTCCTTCCAAAAGACACACATACAACTGAAGACATGCTGTATATTCTTTAGATGAAGTTATGGTCACACCTCTTCCAAAGCCAGCAGTGTTCAATTTTTATCATTTTAGTAGGCCAGAAATTCCATGTGTCCAATTGCCAGCAATGGACTCTGCAATACACACAATTATTCTTGAACCCAAGTGTTTAAAATGATCTGTGTGTATTTTTCATACTTTTTGCAAAAAAAAACAAAAAACAAAAACAAAACAAAAAAACTGGAGTGCATTCTCAGAAAAGCAGTGACAATGCAACAACTGGCCATAATTCCTAATTCTGAATTCCCTGCCTTTCATTGCATGAAAAAAATTGTTAACAGAATCTTCCCCAACTTATTTTTTTTACATGTAATTAACTCTAGTTCATCTCATCTCAAGCCAGCTAACTTGGAGATGAAGTCTTGTCTGGCAGAACACTAAGTTGAGGAAATCAGTTTTAGCATGCAAAATTCCTGAAGAGGCACTATCTCCCCAAGACAAGGAGTCTTAGTTACAGCTATTCCATCACAGTAGTTTTGAAATACATTCAATTCAGGCATCCCTCAGGATTTGCATAAGGTACCTTAGTTTCTATCCAATAACAAAATACAGCATGACTGTTTCGAATCTTTCATAACAAAAATAGCTAGCACTGAGAAACCTGATTTTCACATTCCATATTGCCAGATGATACAAATGCTTTTATGTTTTAGAAATGATTGAATAGTTTCCCAATTGTTGTTTGATTCCCATCTTTGCATTTAAAGGATCCTGATTTTTCCATGATTATTTGTTCTCTCGGCACAGGCTCTGCTTTAACACTAAGAAGGTCACTGTTGTCCATGCTTCTTTTGATAATTTTAGCACTATTGGCTCTTTTCAGTGTGCTTCCATGGTTTTCCTTTGGGTTAGAATCGTCAGAAGCGGCTGTTACTTTCATTCGAGGTAGTCTTTGAGACAAAGACCTTGTGAGAGGCAGAGCTCTGGAAGAGGGGGGCAAATCTACCTTTGCGCATTTTGACGAAGAGGCCACTGTATTTCTTGCAAAACTCGGAACAGGGGCTGGTGCTTTGGGAGCTATGACAGATGTGCTTTTGTTAGCATCCACAGGGCCCTGAAATTTGTTCAAGGAGCGGCACATTTTGGTTTCATCCGTTTTTGACTTGGGAACATACCTGACTGGTTTGCAGCTTGGCTTTTTGAAAGAGCCTTTATGCTGAAGCTGTTCCTTCTCAAAATGGCCACCGCTTGAATTTGTAGTGCCATGCTGAAATTTTGGCTCTTCTACTGATATACTCTGCCGATACTGAGGTTTTGGTGCTGTGTCTACAATACCCCGGACGGAGTTACGACGTGACAGACGTGTTTCAGCAACAGCCATGTCTCGAGATGCAGGCTTAGCCTCTGGTTTTTTGGGGCAACTAGGAGATGCTGGTTTAGTGGACCTGGAAATGGGTACAACTTTCCTCATGTTTGCATTTTCTGAGGAGTTCAGAGTTCTCACAGGTCTAGGATGATTTGGAGAGGCAGTGCTGGGTTTTGTGGTACCTGAAGTTTTGTCTTTCAAGGAATTTCTCTTTGGTCCTAATGTGTCTTTGCTCCTTACCGATTTCTCCTTTGGAAAATTAGGCTTATTGCTACAGTCAGATTTATCATGAGAAAAGATGGCATTATCACCAGTTTGCAGATCATTCATATAAGGGGAGTTAGCACCACTTTTGTTATCTATTTTATTGCCACCTAGCTTTGAACTGTTTTCTTCTGAGATATCAAGTGTCACTGAACATTCAAAATCTGATTCAAAGAAAACTGGTCCTTGAGTTTTAGTTCCTGAAATGCTACCGTCTGAAGATATGGGGCTATTGTTATCAGGTTCCAGAGCTTCATTAACATAACTCATCATTTTGGCAGAATGTTCAATTTTATAATTAGTCTTTTCTCTATTGGATGGATTTCCTGTAATGCCAGGAGAGTGCAATGGACCACCCTGAGCATCTAAGCCTTGCATTCCAGCCACAAAATGAATTGGAGATGAATCATCTACATCATTTGTTTCATGAGAGTCAAACTTATGCAATCTTGGAATATGTTCATGTTCTTCTATAGATAGGTCCCAAGGAACTGCATCGCTGGATTCCACACAAGGCACATTGAACCTATACTTGTCATTATTTGACCCCTCCTGATTGGTATAGAGGTTATCATGGGCAGTATCTTCCACATGTTGAGCCTGAGATGGGAAAAACTGGTAACTGTGGTCCTTGTTTCTGGAACCTTTGTCTAAGTGCAAATGGGTGAAACTGACATTCACAGGCTCATTATTTTCTGACCATGCTACATTTGGTCTCATTGGACAAGGATGTTCATGAGGGAGACTGTTGAACCTGTTCGGATCTTCTCCTTTTGAGGTACCCAGGAATGTAAAGAGTTCTCTTTCTGCAGTCACGCCCAAGGAATGTCGAGAGCGTCTTGTGCTGGTATTTCTGTAAGAAGGACTTTGGGGTCTTTGTTGCAAAAAGGGTAAAAATTCTTCGAGTCCTCGCTTTGTTAGTGTACCAACGTCATTTTCACTACTGCTCCTGCCAAAAGCACTGATATCCGCAGCAACCCATGACCGGCGTTTGTCCTCCAGCTCTTTAAGTCGCTGTAGCTGCTGAAGTTGTTGAGCCTCTCTTTCTTTGTTTTCCTGTACAGAAAACACATATTTTTAATCATGGAATTAATTACTTACATTACATTTTCCCTTATATTAATCTTCCTTACCTGTACCCCATCTTTATCCTTGATTTTTTTTTAAAGCGAAGAAGCACTGTAATAATTTTCTGTCAGAATATGAAATGGAATAATACATATTTTGTGGATGTTTCATTACAAGTTTGTAGGCCTAACTGCAAGAGGGTTATGATATGCTCCTCAAATGTTATTCCATTATGCTCAAACATTATTTAAACGTTCAATTCAGTCATAATATTCTCCAGAATTCTAAAGTTGTCATTTAATATATAAGAAAACATAAGCAAACCAGTCAAAGCAAACAATAAAATTCATGTCCAGATTTGAATATGTTTTCTATGGATGTGAACACATTTTAAGTGCAAGGTAGGATAATAATGCTTCAGTATACTTAGCATTGTTTCCATATTGTTTTCTTTTATAAAGCATTTAAATTCTTTTAATGTTTTATGACAATGTGATTCTTGCCTTTAAAAAAAAAAAACCTAGGTTTTCTGTGCCATAAAAACACTGTAATGAAAACTATCACTTGCAAGTAAAACAATGCTCTTTCACCAGTCTACACTTCATACAAATCAGATTGGAAAGAATTGATAATTGATCTCATATAGCTGCAGGTTTGATAATGGTCATCGGGTTATTCACACACGTGGGTACATATTTGCACATTTAAAATATTCTACACCTTATAAAAACATCTGATAGATGCTCTATTCCATACATAAAACTCCCACTGAACCCCTTCAGATTCTAAGACTGAAACAGTAGATCTGAGATATCTTTTGAAACCAAGTCAATTGGACAAAATGTATGAATGCGTATAACCATTCAAAGAATTGTAGTTCTTCATCATTATGTCTGTGATACACAGACATAGGCAAGTGCCTTTCTTGAAAGGAAGTTTGGTGCCATAAAATAACTGAAGAGGGGCTGATTTCAGGAGACTCTTACTCTTGAGATCAAAGATGCAACCTATAGTACTGGATGATGAAGAAGGCTGAGCCCATATATTCATGTAACATAAAGGGAACACCCAACACCCTGTAAGAATGCTGCTGATATTGACATGCTGTTAAGAAGCAATTTTGCACAGCTGATTATGATTATCATTTGGAAAAATACTGAGGCAAAAGGTCACAGTTTTTAGGTGCCATTAGAAAGTGTGAGAACATTTCCATATTATTCAGTAAAGGCATGACAGACCTCTGATGAATAAAATTGTGTTTCCAAAGGAGATTAGAGGTTAGTAAAAGGTAGACTGTGTTATGTCTAATTTAACCAAAAAGCAGAAGCTGATTTTGGAAGACATTAAATAAATGGATTAAGAATTGATTGTTAACATAACAAGCATGAAATAAGACAAACTGGTAGCTATATGATCAGATGGTTCTGACAGTAACATGGAGAATGAAGGAGCAGCTCCATGTCAGAAGTGGGGTAGCTGGAGGATACTATGCTAAGCCTTTCAGCAAACATTTAAATCTGAGTGTTTAAAAAATGGTAACTACTTCCTTAGAAATTTTTTAAAAACAGAGCCAAATATATATTTTACTGATGAAAAAGCCAAACAGCTGTTTTATTTGGAGAAGAAAAGCCAAAATATCCCATGATATTATAAAGGGTTGATCTGCTATCTATGAATGATGTCTACAAAAATTCCCAGAAAGCCCTGGTGGAAATGTTACAAGATGGCAGAATAACTTGTACAATCTCACTGAAGAGGGATCTAAACTGAGAAGAGGAGGAAATAAAATCTGGCAGAAGACTTGACCTTGACAGTGAAGAATTGGCAAGGGCAGTTTGGCAGATGGAGCTACTCTTAAGAGGTGACACAAAACAAGGGGGTGAACCAAGATTGTCCAAACTACTAAGGTACGGCAAGAATTCATTTCGACTTGCTGATTTTTACTAGGAGTCTAGTCAGCATAAGAATGATCAAAACATAATCTGGGTCTGGCCTGGCAGGTGGGTGGAAAATATTGAAAATGGATTTAGTGATGTGTCATAGTATATCAGAAGCATCAGGTACAGAAAAGGGGCATATTTTGTGCTATCTTGATTGTTTTTGTACTGGGCTGCTGCAGAACTGTCTGATATAATCTACGAAGTGTGGCTGTAAGAAGACAGAAGGTCCTTGAAGGACAGGAAGAAGCTAACCAATGAAAAGCTGAGATAAATAGGCTATGAGCCCCTTTCTCCAAGACACCTTGAGAAAATATTTCAGACAAGTCATTCCCTAGTTCACATGAAGGTAAACTGAGGTAGCAGGGTCATCAGTGCAGTCAATTAGAAGAGAACATTTAATTGTAAGCTGCTCAGAGTCATTGGGCAGCCCATAAATTGTATAAATATATTATTCCTGCAGTGCTGAGAAGACCCAAAGGCTGAATATCCACATCAATGAAAGACACAGCCAATCTCCCTGCATCCATGAGAGTTGAGATCATGACTAACAATGAAACAAAGTAAATACAATAAAATTATAACACAAGTCTGATGGAACAAGGAGCTCAAAGGTGAATGTGTTACTGCTCTGGAGGTCAAGAATAAACAAATGGCGTTCAGCAGGAACTATACCCAGCCGCATGACAATTTTTTTGCAGGGTTACCACCAAACAAATTTCTATAAACTCGAGAATGTTCTTAATACCTGCCCAGGTATTGGCAAGTGGTTAGGTATTATCATCCATACATATAAATTCCCAGTAATACATTTAAATGCTTGGCCATTCAAGCAATGCTTCTGAACTTACATCTCAGTGACTGGAGGTCATGGGAATCTAGATAGGGGGAAACAGGTTCAAGTTCAACCCCAGCAATACCGAATGAATGATTATTTTAGGACCACCTGGAATTTCTACTTTTGATTCTGGATGGGGTTATGCTGCCCTACACAGATACAAAGTGCAATCTGGGGGTTTCCTTAAAATGGGTCCTGCTTGAAGAACGGGCAATAGCTGTACTTGTGAAAACCTTTGCACAAATGTATCTTGTATGCCAGTTGTGTTCATTTCTGGGCCACAAGTTCTTACTCAAGTCAACGTGTCCATATAATAGTCCATGACCTGCTGGTTATCATATGCTTCCAGCATGTGTTTGAAGGTGTTGATTGTGACATACAACACCTTTCTCCGATAACTCCTGACTGACTGATAAGATTTGATAGGATTGGCATGCTCCAGGTCCCATCATGTAAGAATCCCATCTTGCCTTGTTTACTGCTGCACATATTGCAAGGCACAGCTTCATCCAAGACATCCAGATAGCCACAATTCTACCTGCCTTTTGGAAAGCCATGAATCCCTGACTTTTCTTCCAGGTAGGGAATTTTTGTGATTGAACAACAGAATAACAGAGTTGGAAGGGATTTTGGAGGAAACTCTATACCATTCCATCCAAAGATTGTCTGGTTTTTTTCCTGCTTTCGATGGATAAAATTGTCTCATGTGCAATATGTTTTATTTAAAAAAAAAAAAAAAGATGCTGTTTTTTTGTGTATGGTTTTCATGATTGGATAGCAATATAAGTTAATAAATGAATGAATGAATAAAGATAACAATACTTTATAAAATATACATTACTAGCTGAATACCCGTGCTTCACTACGAAACTATGTGATCCGGCTTAGTTTTTGGGGAAGAAAATAAGGGGGAAAAATTCTGCCTCTCCTACCAGCATCCATCAGTATTCATCTGGCTAGCGTCCTGTCAGTGTGTGAAAGAGTTGAGGGCTGTTTGGAAACTGAAATGGTATTTGCTGTGTGAGCAAGAAGGAGACAGCAAGGAGCTTGGGCGTGGCTTAGCTCAACTGTCCTGTACTAAAGCTGGTTGGCACTCTGAAATTGAAACTGAAACTCCTCTCCTCTGCTTGTGTTTTGCATTTGGAACAAATTTCTTTTCAGGTGGTGAGGGGGAGTAGAACTCCTTCGCATCAGAGCGTGTTAATAATAATATAGGAAATACTAATGCTCTGATGGTCATTTCAAAAAATCCTTTCTTGGTGAGCAGAACAAGAAGAACATACATGCCAAAGTTCAAGTTTGTGGGCTTTACGGTTCTGGAGATTTTATGATGATGAGTGAGTGGTATTTCGCTTTTATATATATAGCTTTCTGTGCACCTGGCGGGTTTTGTCAAGAACCATAATCATAGCCGCACATATTTGTATAGACACATATTTGATTCTGTAATCCAAGAACTTTATGATCTTAAGTTTTGTAGAAATAGCTCTTTCAGGAATTGGACAAGGGTAAGAAATATAACTCTGGAAAATCAGGGCAGGCAAACACGAATGAGAGGACAGAGAACATGGCTCCTTGGTATCCCCAAAGGGTGTCATGCATTATTTGACTCAAAGGATCACCTGAGATAACATAGTAATAAAGCAGCGTTATTACTCAAAGCCAATAGATATTTCTGAGTCTTGGAGTTGTTGTTACCTTAACAGCTTTGCTGAATCTTAAACAAAAATCTCGAAAGATCTGAAAGCATTCTTCCAGTTTCATAGTTTCTTTGTCTTCGCACAAAAAGTCTATAAGGGCGTGTGCTTCTTTCATCAGATCCCGTTTCCAATGGTCGAGCTCTTTTAATTCTTTAACAGCAAACTTTAAATAAAAGCAAAATACATTGATTAATGATTATTTCCTACGTGCTATGCATGCAGTTTAATTAATTTCAAAACCAGTGAAATCCAGTGTCACCTGCAGCAAGAGACTGTATGGACTAAAGCACTGGCACAGCAGTTGCTGTGTTCACCTTGGACTACATATAACTTTTTATCCTTCCAGTCAAACAGGTTTTGCAGGGTATTTTTTTTTTAAGTGCGGCACAAACCTGCGATACAAGTTTACACAAAACAGTAGTAGAATTAGTGGGTGCTTCATGGGCAATAATATCATTATGCCACCAGCATTCAAAATTCAGAAATGAATATTACATTATACATCTCTTCACAAAACACAAATTCTCAAAGAGCTTCCTCCCTCTTCCCCTTAGTTCAGTGAAATGATAAAGAGAGGAGAAAAACCCCAAACACCGAAATAAGCAACAAATATATTGAATCTTGCCATATAAAGAATTTTAATTACTGATTTAAAGCACTAGTATTCCATTACAGAATATTTATCTATGAACGGAATGGAGTACCGAACATGCTCATTATTTTCCTGCTGAATATTTCATTTTATCCACAATGATGCAGAAGATATTCAACCATGAAATCTCATCTGAAATTATCCCTGAGGTATATAATTTGATAATACCCTCCTATATATTCTTGCAATTAATATAGCCCTTTGGAACACTGGGTTTCAAACTCAAATCCTATTTATCAGATAACCAGTGATGGATATTTGATCAAGGTAAGATGCTGCTATCATGCATTTCAAGAAAATTAAACTGGATTTTTTTTCCAATTCCTTTTATTTATTTTTCTTTTTAAAAACCATGCAACAGAAATAAAGGAGATGCCTTCAGAACTTCATTCCTTCCTTCCTTCCCAAAAAGAACATTCTTTAAAAATGTGCTGTCAATGCCAAATATATATTAAGCTTTATTTTCCTGATGACTTTGCTTACAAAATGAAAGGGAAAGCCTGAAGGTTAAAAGGCATGGAGATAATATATAAATGCTGTTCTAAGAAAGGTAGATTATCTAAAAGTCATCAGTTATCCAAAAAGGGAAAAAAGCTATTACACTCAGCAAAGCAGTTATGAAGATAACCTAAGAAGGAGTATAAAAAATTGGCTCCATCTTTCTTTTTAGACAGGTTGTTTATGAGTCACAATGAAAGTAGATTTTTAAATCAGGTAATTCATTCAGCATTTTAAGGAAAGAATATATTAGATGCATTTTTAAAATAAAGGGAGACCCAAACCTGGAATTAGTCTTATTAAAATTAATATGAAAATTGTATGTTTGTTGCCTCAAATTTTAGGCTTCAATATTAGCATTTTAAAAGGTGATATTAGCACCTTTAACATGGCAATCTAGACTTCTTTTTAAATCAGGAAAACATGTATTTTTCTTCTAGATCAAGGCTATTTATTTTTGTATGCAAAAACCCATCTTTTCAGTACTAAACAATAAACAGTATATTCTGAAAGTCCTTGAATATACTTGCAAATTTAAAAAAAGATACAGAGTCGGCTGGAAAAGAATAATGAAACCCATAAATTTGCTGTTATCTAGAATCAACATTTTCTATTGTTCAAGTCTCACATGTAATCTATCTCTTTTATTGTTTGATCACTTGTTTTCTGACATATTACATATACTGAATACACAGAAAGCTTTGCTTCTTTCTCTACTTTATAAAGAGACTTGATGCCCCTTACTTTGCCTGAATTATTTAGTGATTCACACTTTTGTGTGGGCAAAGAAGCTGCTTTGCAAAGGTAAAAGTCTCTTCCATTCAGGGATCAATTCAAGTTCTTATCAACTATACGTCAAACTCAGGATGCCAACAAAAGATTTACAAGGACATTGGGAAAATGTAAACTTTTCTCAATACTGAATAGGTGATACAAAATCATTTTTAGTCGTAATTATTACCAATGAAATACAGGAGAATGTAATGACAGTTGGCAGTTGTCATCAATGTAAACTATAATACCTAATATTCAAAGGCTAAACAATAACATGTCAGTTTGGATAGGTTTGACACTGATGTACCATCATTTTCTCTGCTTCATATAATTGCATTTGTTGCTTACAATGTTCAGGTATAGATGGTAATGCCTACTTAAAGCTTTTGTCTTAAAATCTCCTGTATCTAGTGATATTATAGTCTAGTGATATTATAGTTGGGGACCCAATTTTGTGACCATTTTTACTGTAGCTGTTAAGTGAATCCAGCTTTCCCAATTGAGTGCCTCTTGGCAAAGGGAAACAGGGAAGGTTGCAAACCATTAATTTGATAAAACAAAAGTTTACTCTAAATAATTTCCTGTTTATCCACTCTATAATAATAAGTATTGTCAGCTTTTAAAAATTTTACATTCTCATATTATTTAGAATACTTTCAGAATCTTTACTTAATCTGTATATTTAATGTGTTATGTGTAAATGTAAACACCACCCAGACATGAATGTAAGCCTCTTATTGGACCTACACAAACAGAATATCTAACAAAGGGTGTTTCAATTAACTACAGGTGGTCTTCGACTTATGACTATTCATTAATGACAATTCAAATAATGACAACCTCATAAAAAGTTAGTTATGACCTGTTCTCAAAATCACAACTGTTGCATAACCCCCATGGTCACAATTTGAGTGCTTGATAACTAACTCACATTTATGATGATTGCAACATCTTGTGTGCATGTGATCATAATTTTATGACTTTCCCTGCATCCCTTTGCCAAGAAGCAAAGTCAGTTGGGAAAGCTGGATTCACTTAACAGCTAAAGTAAAATGGTCATAAAATTATGTCCCGAGCTATAATATCACTAGATAACATGAGATCTTAATTAAGACAAAGGCTCTAAGTAGATATTACCTGATATATCTGAACATTGTAAGTAACAAATGCAACTATATGAAGGACAGAAAAGATACATAAGAATCAAATCTATCCAATGTAATAATTTTAGTAGATATTACCCATAAAATAGCAAAACAAAGCATTCATAAAAATACTATTCATAAAAAGTTATAGACTAAAACCAGTTCTTCATTCTCCTAGAAATAAATTAATTCTTTAACTCAGAAAGCCTCATTCTACAAAACTAATCTGAGAAGTATAATGTCAGTTATAAAAATACTTATAAAATCCAATTGGACATCAGACTGATTAGAGTATACTAATGAATATTAGAAAACGTAATATCTTATCTGACACACATTAGAGTAGCATTACTCTAATTACTAATTTACAAAACTAAGAAGACGCTAATTCTTGTTGTTCACCTATTCTGTCCTTTCTATAGAAATAATGAATAAAATACTAAACAGAAACCAGGATGTTTAAACTTGTCTATAATGGAAGAACTTTTAACAAATAAAATCTGAGATTGTAAGAAAGAATGCTTTGATCACCAGCAAGAAGGCAAACAGATAGGTTCAATTGCCTTAAGCATTATACTACTTGGCTTTCATCAAATTGAAACAGTGGCACAATTAAATGTTTCTACTGAATTTCAGACTACATCAGCTCAAAGCTACTGAAAAAAGCACAAACGTCAGCTTCCACACCGAAGTGGTAATATTTGTTAAAGAAAAGAAACCCTTTTAAAGCATTATTTTTTCCGCAAGCAGAGGAAAGTGGGTGAGCAGGAAATACCATTGATCAACCAGTTAGCACTGCTTAAATAACAGGCACTTGACACAACCATTTCACACAAATCAAGGAAGCATACCCTTGCAGGACAACAATTAACAATTAAGTCCCTTTGACTGTGAAAAGCACAGTCTTAAAATGCCTACAGAATTTTAGCAAGATTATCACTGAAAAGGATTTTTTAGAGAAACAAAGGGTTTATTATCTGTTAAGTACACCAACTAAATTTAAATTATGCAACTCAATAGATACGTATATAAAGAACGGATATATCAATCTGTGACTAACCTGAAGGAATCCTTCCATCTGCCGAAAGAGTTCTGTGTCCCGGCAAATACTATCCTTTAGGGATTTTGTCTTTGATGACAGGGAGTGAAGTTCAGTTTCAATATTTTCTAGGGATATCCTACAAAAAAACAGTAATTTCAATCTACTTTTGAAAAGAGCATTTCCCCACTATAATGTGAACAACTTAAAACATATTATTTGCTAATAGGTCACATTAGTGAACAGACAGAATCTAATTAAGCAAATCAACAGTCAACATTAAGTTGCAGCATGATACATTGACTACACAAGTCAATGTATTTGCATTAATGTCACATGAATGTTACAATTTTGATTCTTAAGTGGAAGGATATAGTGGTGGCAAACTGTTAAATAATATGATTGTTACACTAAACCTAACTTTAATCAGTCCATTCAATTAGTTAATAAGCATAACCCAGTAAGCTTAAGTAAGTTAACTGCCACAACTCCCCCTTAAAAATTTGCTAAATTCAACCTCTAAACAGGAAAGCTGAATATACATAATTATTTTTGCTGTGAAAATGAAAACAGAGCCTACAGTAAATATTTCCTTAGAACTCAATTTTCATGCCCAAATTCTGCATATCAATTTAAATGTTCCGTGAAGAGAATAGCTCAGTGTTTACAGTTTTCTTGCTTACCTTGCTGCCTCATGAACATGGTGCAATTTTTCTGAAAAGGTTAGAAGAACTTTATCTTTCTTTTGGGCTTCCTGAAACAGACAAAAATCCCAGTCACATTTCATTTCATTCAACAGCAATCAATGTGGATATATTGCCACAGCAGTTAAGAGGTTTTCTGCTTTAAACCTGTGGACTGTGTTTTTTCAAAACCTCGTTTAAGAAACCTGTTAAGGTTCAATCTTAATTGTGGACATTTTTAGAAAGACTGAGCAATAGTCTACCACTTAATACAATCAAATTGCAGTAGGGAAGACCATTAGATAAAGGTTGCATACTAATGTCTTTTCTGAAAACGAATACAAATAGTCCTGTATTTGAACTTACGACTGCAATTAAGCCCAAAATTTCTGTTGCTAAGACACTTGTTAAATGAATTTTGTCCCATGTTAAGACCTTTCTTGCAACAATTGTTAAGTGAATCACTGCAGTTGTTAAGTTGCTTATTGGAAGGTCACAAAAGGTGATCACATGACTCCTCAGACACTGCAACTGTCATAAATATGAATCAGTTGCCAAGCAGCTGAATTTTGATCATGTGACTATGAGATTGCTGCAATGGCTGTAAGTATGAAAAAGTCACAAATCGCTTTTTTCAGTGCCGTTGTAATTTTGAACAGTCACTAAATGAATTGTTGTAAATTGAGGACTGTCTGTACAATATTTCTTGCTTAATCTTTTTTTTGCCCATTCTCTGGACACTTCAAATTACCTATTAAACCAGTGTGCAGAAATATGAACAAAATCACTAAAATGAATGCTAAATTTTAGATTCTCAGAAGCATATAGCAAACTGAGCAAGGATTAGGAAAAACAATTTGCTTCTCAGTTCTGCACCCTCTATCTATCCCATAATATCCTATCCCATACCTATTCCTTCTGCTTAGATGTCTATAGTCTGTTATCTCAGAAATGGCAATTTACATACCAAAGCAACAAAATGAAGCAGATTCATCCCAGGCTTGTTTGCTTTTGTATCTGCCAACTTGAGTAATGAGGATAGCTTGAAGCCAACTGCATTGCCAGCACAGCCTCCCTATGCAGAAGAGCGGAGGGGGAGGCAGAAGAGATATGGGAGGTCAATCCACAATGCTTGAAATTCTTTGCCCTACTCGCCATCTGCAAAGAGGCTAATCCACTTACTGCATTCATAATATTCCCAGCCTGAAGCACCAGGTGCAATATGGCATGCAACTCTTCACAGCACATCAGCTCTGGAAAAAGACACAAGAAATATTATCCAATGGGCATTTGCTTAAGAATATATATACATATATATGTTCAGTATTTTTCACATTCAATTTACCTTATTTTTCTTAGAGAAAGCTATGCTAAGAATAAAAGTTTAGGGCTAATTTAGGGTGGGAATATAAATCTAATTCCTGGGAAAAAATAAATGTAATAAACAAATCTATTTTTTTAGCCAGAGCTAAGGAAAACCTTATCAGCTGCCTTCTTCGGTCCATCCTTGGCTAATAGGTTTTATTTTAAGTTTCTCCTGAACTCTGAGGCTATACTCTATAACATGGACCTCTGCGGGTTCCATCTTCTTTGCTACAGCTTATGCCATTTAATAGGGTCTTCTAAATATGAGGATTTGAAAGGTAAGCAAGGGTTTTGGAAGGTTCTATGGAAAGGAAATGGGTAACTCAACTTCATTTTTTGATATTTTATTTGATACTGTGGCCATAGTAATCTTCTAAACTAGTTGTGGAGACTGGGAATGGGAAGCACTGTGTCCAGCAGTTGTTCAATGATGGAAAAAACAGGAGAGTCACATTCAAGGACTCTCATGTCAGGATGGCTCATGGCTCAATGTCCTCCCCTGTCCTGTTCAACTTCTATATGAAACTACTGGGTGAGGTCTTCCACCAGCTCAGGGTGTGGTATCATTAGCATGCATGGTAATAATACCCAGCTCTACCTCTCAAACCAAGTGACAAAGTTGAAGCCATCAATGCCTTCACCCAGTGTCCTGAAGCTGTTAAGGTCTGTATGGGGTGGAACAGATTTCAGTTCCATCCTAACAGGGCTGAGTAGCTGTGGTTGTTTGGACAACCCCCTAGGTCAAGGATGTTAACATCTTTGGGTCTTGGATGGAGCTGCATTTCCCCACTCAATATTGGTGTGCAACTCAGAGGTCCTGGCTGAGCAGCTACTGCTCAAAGAACAAGTGGCAGCCATGGTCAGAAGGGCCTTTGCACAGTTGAGCCCTTTCCTCAATCAGGAGAACCATCAGAAAGTCATTCTTGCCATAGTCATTTTCCACACCTGGATTATTGCAGTGCACTCTACATGAGGCTGCCCTTAAAGATCACCCAAGAGCACCAAAATGCATTGGTGCAAGAAGCACCCTTCAATGTGCCCATCTGTTGTCACTGTTATGTAAGTTGCACTTGCTGGTGGTTGGTTTCTAAGAGCAATTCAGGGTGTTGATTGTTACCTATAAAGCCTTGTATGCATATGACCTAGATACCTGAGAGACTGCTTATCTCCAATTGTTTCTGCTTTCCCAGTACATTCCATCAGAGTGGGTGGACTCCAGGTCTTCTGTATTAAGTACTTCCATCTTGTAGAGCAGGGCTATCAAACTCCCGGCCTGTAGGCCAGATGCATCATGTACTGGCTATCCCTAACCCCAGTTTCGCGAAGAGGGGGGGGAAAATCCCAATACGTCACGTGACATCATCATGATGTGAGTTTGACACCCCTGCTGTAGATCCTAGGAAGCATACCTTCTCTGTTGTGGCCCCCACCCTCTGGAACATCTCTCTTCCAGAGATTAGGATGGCATTCTCTCATATGGGGTTCCAGAAACCCTTAAAAACTTGGCTTTGGTTTCAGAGCTGAAGTGATGCTTTTGTTAGAATAATATTTTATTCTGGGATGATGATTGTTGATTTAATGTTCTTGTCATTTTTATTTTATTTTAATTACATTTAGTTTAGTAAGCCCTTATAGTGTCCACTGGAGATGGGTGCTAATACATTTTAAAAAGTAATAAATTTAAATAAT
Source organism: Laticauda laticaudata (assembly GCA_004320025.1). Lineage (NCBI taxonomy): Eukaryota > Metazoa > Chordata > Lepidosauria > Squamata > Elapidae > Laticauda > Laticauda laticaudata. Next base: position 29,859 of record BHFT01044777.1, read on the forward strand.
TATAATTTTGCACTCTTTTCTTTGAAACCACCTATGTTTCCAAGGTAGCCATAAATGGATCAAGACAATTCCTCAAATACCCTGGTCTCATGCCATGAAGGGTTTTAAAGGTGATAACACCTTGAATTGACATAAACTAAAAATCCTAAACTTCCACAATCTGATAATCCTCACCGAAAGAACTAAGGTTCAGCTAAGTGTAGCAAGTTGCACCAGTTCATTTACATGAACACAGCCACTGTTTTATGTTTGTATAGTGCTTTTCATCTGTGGCATGGATTAAAAGATTTTGGGCAGAACTTGAAATGCAACCACTTACATTGCAAATCAAAGTGACCGGAAACTATAAAAGGAAATGAAACATGGGTCATGTGTTGGAAACCTGAAAGAAAATCTAGCAACTGGAAAGTGTCTGTTAGTATATCTTACAAGAAAGATACACATTTATTTTACAAATGTTTTCAAGTTACAATAATATTGTGTTGTTCTGGTCACAAATAGGACAAAATGCAAGGCTTTCCCACTTCAAAAAATTCCGACTATTTATATTGTATTCCTTCATGGCAATCTCATAAATTAGGCTAAAATGAATATTGGAAAAATGGAAACATAAATTGATCATCTGACACCACAGTTTTGCATAGCATATAGCTTTGTAAACAAATATGCAAAAATTAGAAATTCCAGACTGAATCTGTCTGAATTTGTGCAAATGCTCCTTTTAAGTAGATGTGTGGAAATAGATGTAGATGCATTGTAGATGTTACAATATTAATTTATTTTCCTGGATTAAATATTTATTCCCCTATAACAATACTCATCAATCTGGGCTACAATGAATTCCATGTATGAAGGGATATGCAGAAGGAATAATGAATTATGACACACCACAGTCCATTTAGTTCAGATGTCAAGAGGGTTAACTGCTAATGGGAAAGTTCTGTTCTGAGTGAGATTTACGTATTTTATAGTTGGAGGACCAACATCTTGGAAATTGCCAGAGGCTGATTACCCGAGGAACCCCTATGCATTTATATGTTTCTGCATGGCTAATGGACAGACAGAATCATTCCTCAGACCAATAAATGTCTAAGTAGACAACAGATTTAAGCCAGGGTAAGTATTTTTGCCAATCAGCAGCAGAGATAAGAGAAATGCAACACAATTACATCTTAAGAATCAATGGGTGGTTTCATATGTTTTTCTAATTCATACTGTGATTTACATGGCACAAGATTTGGCAATTGCTGTGATTTGTAAAGTATAGTTTAACTATTTCTGAATCCAGCTTCTTTTAACTTATTCACTATCAGGACGAGGAGGTGATGTCATGAAGTTATTCACTATACCATGACTAAATGTACTGTAGCTTTAGTATTAGTCTAAAGTCACAATGCAAACTGCACAACGCAATGATTTTCATTCAATAAATTAAGCACCATTACTCAGTCATAATAGCATTACAACAGTGAATAATGCATAAGGGAAAAATGAATGCACATTTGTGCTATTCCCAAGATTTAATAAGAATATTAGAAAAGTCACTGTTGTGCAAAGTTTTGGAAAATATTGAAAATTATGTGGTGTTAAGAAAAGCAAAGTCAGAATTCAGGAAAATAGAAAAAAGGAAAACGATCCTACCAACTTAGGAATACATCAAGAATTGTTTATATACAAACATACACACTTGATTGATAACATATGTACATGGCGACACACACCCTTATGGAATGTGTCAGAGCTAGCTTCCTTCTTTAAATAGCTAATAGGTACCTGAAATTCCAGATCTCATCTCTCTAGTTAGTTGATTAACCTGCTAAGAAAAACAAGATCCTAATGCATGCTACAGCATGTTTAATTACCCTTTGTAGCCATTTTTATAATTGTCATGTTTTTCTGCAGTGAAGTACATGATGGAGAAAATTCTTTTTTTAACACCATTGCTTCAATGCGCAGGGAATAGCTGAAAATAAACAAAATACGTTTTAGAATTGTGATGCAAGAAATAGTGAATTTAGGATGAATAACAAGAATTGAATATTTCCTTACTTTGGCACCTGGATTAGCATATACATAAATGAATCTGCTTGACACAGTTTTGATAGATCGCCACTGAAATCCTTTAATTTCTTTACCTGGAGCAGGTGAAATAAAGAAAATAATTAAATCAGAATTGAGGTAAAATGTTAAATACTGAATTTAAGAGTCACCACCACAGTAAAATATATTATTTTGAAGTTAATATGAAAATAATGTATTTGCCATGTCCACACTATTTAATAATATTCAGATTGGAAAATATGTTATGAGATACTATTACCTAAAGACTTCTAAATTTCTTGTCTATTATTAAGGGGAAAAGAAATAATACCTTGAATACATTTTTTTTGTCAAGAAGTTTCCAGGGCAGAAAAAAGAGGTGATGTATCTGATTTTTACTTCCTACATTTTGCTGTAACATCTAATTCCAGCTCAGGATGTTTTATTTAATATTGTTACAAATCATTACAGCATTCCCCAATATTATCTGTGCTAAGTAAACTAACTTCCCCAGTCTTATGTCGTCAAATCCATGAAAATATTATTGTGTGAAAGTTCAAAACAAGCATCTGTCCTTCTAGGAAAAACACAGCCTGATTTTTCACAATAAATAAATTAACTTCTTATAATCACTGAAAAACTCTGTTTAGTAAGCATCAGATATACAGAGAAGTCTTCAAAATCTTTGCCCAAATGCAAAATAATGTACATACACCTGGAGTTAGCAGCATTCAATGCTATGAAATAGCATGACAACTTGCCAACTCGTTAGCACATAAATAATTAAAAAACAAGTTGTGTCTCATTTCTCCCTCTACATTTTTCCTTTAGGAGGGCAATTCTTGGCCTCTATTCAAATGAAATGTTTCTTTCATTAAGGATTTTTTTCCCCTTGACATAGTTTAGAGTCTAAGGGTGGGTTCAACATGGAGAGAAAACTATTTTTAAACCAAATAAAATTCCATAATTTATAGGTGGCTTTGCTCAATAGATATTGCTAGCCATTTAAGGGAAGATCTGTCATACGCTATGGTATTGGCCTGAAACATATTACAAATAATGGGATCTGTAATTCAAACATTTAAAGAGCATCAGATTGAAGAAGACTATCTGGCTTAAAAGATATTTCTAAATTTACAGCACATTAAAAAAAATCTGTAGCAATTAACAATTACTATGCCACAGAGACAATAACAAAACCACTCCCACATACTATGTAAATGAATGCAAACATATTATGTGTAAGTATTTATGACACACATCTGAATATACAGATCCTCTACATATATGGCACTGTAAAAACAATTCACTTGCTAAAAACAAGGTTATCATTTTTGTGAAGAAAAATTTCAGTCGCAATTGACAACAGCGATGAGAGAAAGTTTGCAAACCTTTCTATCATCCTTGTCACTGATTAGCAGTTAGAGGTATTTTTATCCATTCCTCTCTACAGAACTGCTTTAACACATTAACATTTTTAGATTGTCTTACATGAATCTCTAACTATGGGTCGTGCCACAATATATGTATTTCATTTGGGTCAAGATCAGAGATTTGATCCAGCCATTTCAAAAGGAGAATTTTATTCTGTTTCATCAACTGTGTAATAAGATTTACTTCGATGTTCAGGACTGCTGTCATATTACATGACCTACATTCATTTAAACTTAGGTTACTGATCTAGATGCACTCTTGTAGAATTTGCTGTTACCTCAAAGATTGAGAGCCATTTAAGTTTCAAATAACCCAAAACACTCCCATTGCAATGCTTCATAACTGAGGTGAGTTTTTTAGTTGGAAACCAGTATTTTTCCAAATATAATATTTTTCCATCAGTATCAAAACATTTCACTTCCATCTCATCTGGAACAGAGTGTTGTTCCAAAGGTTGCTGGTCACTTGTAAGTTTAAAATGTGCAACAACATGCTTTTTGGACAATAGTGCTACCTGTCATGATCACCATTGCAGTGTTTTCCTTGTGACCATTAATATAATATAGAAGTATTCTACAGAGCCTATGACTTTATATCCTAAGGGGTTGATTTTGTTGGATGACCATTTGGGGTAGGTGTTGTATTTTGTCCATCTAAGTACTATTTTCCTGACATTGGATTGATCTATGACACTTGATTGATATCTCATTGATTAGAACAGTTCTCAACTTTCTTCACTAAGATAACTGATTATCCTAGAGCTTCATCTACTCTTTCAACAAAGACTGAATTTATCAATGAAGACATGACATACTACAATGTTTGGGTACTGTTTGTTTAATCCTCTCTTTATCTATTAATTGGGCTGAGATAAAGCTCTGATAAAATAGTAGGTCACAGTCCTGATAGTTTATGGATAGTTTCAAAAGGTTCACAAACTGTTTTTAACAGGATGTGCCTTTTTAGCAAGAATATTTCAAAAGGTGTAAGGTGTAGATATGAAACAAAATATTATCAATTTTCATTGTTCTACAGCAGAGGTGTCAAACTCGATTTCATCGAGGGCCGCATCAGAGTTGTGTTTGACCTTGGGGGCTGGGGTGGGCATGGCCAGCTTAATGTCACTCATGTTGGGGGTGCCTGTGGTGGCCCAAGAGTTCTGCCAGCAAAAATGGCTCCTGAGCTCTGTTTTCAGCTGGGACAGCCTCCTGTAACCTTCTGCCAATGAAACGGAGCTTGAGAGGGCAGAGGCACCATGGGCTGGTCCTTCGCGGTTTCCAGGGCGGCCCCACAGGCCAGATCTAAGCATCATATAGGCTGCATCTGCCCCACAGGCCTTGAGTTTGACACCCCTGTTCTACGGCTTCTTACACACAAACTAGTTTCACCATATACATTTTGTGCATGTAATGAGGATTTCTAAAGCTGTGAAAATTTGGTGTGTTACAAGAAAAGACGGAAGTACTTCAAGATGGTTCTCCTGCAATCAAGCAAAAGCTTCAAGGGCATTAGTTCCCTTTTGTTATTTGTTTAATTGCCTGTGATTTGTTTCATGGATTTTGTTATTAGAGCAGGGCTGTCTCGTTTGTTATTAGTAGAGGGCTGCCTCTTTTAAAATTTTCAGCAGTTGTTATGCCTTACTTTTGTACACAGCTCACAGTCCACTGGAAATTAGTGTCCAATAAATTTAAATAATTAAATACTTTATAGAGCCTATACTTAATTGCCAATACAAAAAAATCTTTATTTAAAAAAGTATACATCTGATACTTTTAAATATTATTTAAAAATATTTTCAAAGCTTCAGCAACCTTGTAGCAACACTTCCTTTCCCCCAAGTATTTGAAGTCAAATCCATATTTGCTTTATAAAACTTCAGTAAAACACTGAAGCTTTTCAAAGATGTTACCTATGTCACAAAACAAATTTGCATTTCATTTTTCGCTAATGATATTGATGTAACATCTACTGTCGTATAAAAATCCATATATTATTGAAACGGCATTGGAACCATCCACAGTTGCAATCATATTATACATGTAATATGTCAGTTAAGTATTTGGAATGTAGAAGGTTCATCATTAAAGATATGAAAATACATGCAAGGTAGAAGTTAATGATTTTCAAAGAGGAACTTTTCTTTTCGCTTTCTGAATTCAGAAAAGTGTAATCATACAAGTTTTACTTTGTATGTTGTTTAGCATGGGAAGCATGACTGAAACATTAGATAGATCAGCCAGGAAGGTAGATAGTAGTCTAAAGGGAGGGGAAATTATGAAACAGCCCACTTAAATAATACAAGATTATGTCACATTCAAATAATTTCTATGTTCTGCCATTCAGTACAATACAATCTAACATTTTTCTTTCACTAATATCCTGTATTACATGACTATTTAATATTGTTTATTATTGACTGAAGAATAACTGTGGGAGCTCAGCATGTTCAACTGATAGTGTTGAATTCACATATCAGGCAAATTAAACTTTGTTTTCATTATGATTTGTTGAGTAAATCCAACGACCAGATTCAAACATCATAATAACCATAAGTAAGAGGTATATCTATTGCAAATGTGATTTAGCATAATACTTGAAATGAGAAAGATGACTTGTTTGACATTTCCTGGCTCATTCTAATTTGATTTTGCACCCAAGTAAATTTCTAATCATCTAGTAATGCAAAATAGCTATAAAAAAAGAGTGGGGAGAAACCAGGAATTGGTCAGTCAACCCAGAATTATGTTCATCTCCAAATCCAATTCGAGCTTATTTAGCAATCTTGTTGAAACAGATTGCATGTCACTTAGCATGGTGTGTGAACAAAGCCATTGTATTCAACTTCTAAATATTCCCAGCTTTCTTGTACGCCAATTTCAGTACTTCTTAAAACCACTGGAGATGAAGAGTCATTGAGTACCCAATTCTCAACTTCACAGATCACTAATGAAAGAGACTTTGTTACTTAAGCAGATGCTGTACAGAACAGCTACTTGAAACAAGAGAATCAAGCTTTCTACTTAAACACAGGAAATATTTCAAGGATTTCAGCTGTAAACTAGGCAATTCAATGACTTACTCTAAATGAAAAAACCTGTGTCAATGTAAACTAAAGTAGTGTGCATAAACAACAGTTCACAAATGTAATCACCATAGGAACTGCCTGGCTACTTTTTTAGTAACCCTCCCTATCCTAACTCTTACTTTCTGTGCTTTAAAGGGCAGTCAGGACCTTGTCACCACCCTGAGCTTAAAATGGGAAGAGGAGAAAGGTTTAATATTTGACTTTATGCTATATTTTTAAAAATATTCCTCTTTCCCATAGAGTACTGGGTCCAAGACAAGACTCTCTTTTTAGTGGAATCATTTATTCCCGCCTTATGAGTTGAGCCTGGTGGTTTAGTTTTATGGCAAAGTTTGAGGTGCCTTACACAAAATTTGCTTTCTCCAAAAGTGTGACACTGAGGAGAAAAACCATATAGTTAAATGCTAACATAAGATTTTTTTTCCCTTCCTTTAGAGTTTGAGACATTTAAAAATTGCCTTGTCCTATATGGCGTCTTAACAGCAGCCTTAGCTTGATTATTAACATGCCAGTGTTTACTTTGCTCAATTTTTAACTTAAATATATATATGTTTGTATCAAAGCAAAATGCTGTTGAAGGGAGATTTCAATGTGAATACTTTCATACTGCAATGGTGTGTTCAAGTTCAAGCATGTTAATTTTAAGTTAAAAGAAAAACATTCATGACACCATACATATTTACTTGCAGTCTTGCTAAATTGAAGTTTTCTCTCATCCTTGTTCTTTGCACATTGGCTTTCTCTTTCTCGTTCACATACATCAAATAAGTCTCATTTGATGGTAAAAGAGTTTTAGCAATCCAACTTCTTAAGCTACGTTTTTTATCCAATCTAGTACCCTTCACATTTATGGGAGTTCAACTTCTAAAATACCACTCCAAAAGTCTAAAAAGTTATATAATTTTTATTATATAGTAATCGTATGTTATATAGTCCTGTATGTTATATAGTCCTGCAGAAGTATTTTATACTTCTTTCAGATACATCTTTTGCATTTATTTTTACAACATTTCAGCTGATATTTCTTTCTGAGTGTTTCTTCCTATTATATCTCAAATTAAATATGGAAATTTCAACTTTTCTTTCTTCATAAAAAGGAGAGAAAGAGAGGGGGGAGAGGGAGGGAGGGAGAGAGAGAGAAAAACTACCATGGGGAAATTGAGGATCTTCACTGCCATGCTACCATGGGGAAACTTGTATCTCTTCGTTCCTCGTAGCGTGCTTTCTTAGCAATATTTCCAGTTCAACCCCTTCCTCCTCACCCCACTAACAAGAAAAGCTACTATACTGCCTTTTTTGTTTTACTACATCTCAAAGATTCCATTCATTCATTCAGACTCTTTCTGTTTTGTAGCTACTGTTCATGGTCTTGAGGACTGTAGGTTGTCCCTTACTATGGTTTGTACTGTATTTATAACTCTGCCACATTTTTAAAAAAAACTAATTTCTTGATAAGTCTATGGAACTTTTTTTTAATGTTTTTTCCTTCTTCTTAGAACAGTCTTCCCATTTCTGTATCTGAAATTCTTATACTTTAAAAAGGCTTTCTTGGTCCTTGTTCTTCTCAGATGGAGTTTTTTGCTTGCATCTTATTTTGTCACCCACATAGCAAATCTCCTAAGCAAGATAACTTAATGTGTACTTCAACACATAATGTCTTTGCAAAACTAAGAGTGAAACTAGCTAGACAAGACAAATGTATCATGGCTGGTACATTTTCTTTTTAATTCTGTGCTATAATTCTAAGAGTTTAAAGTTTTTCTTCTCTCTCCAGAAATAGAACTGTGGGTTTATTTTGTTATTTATTTCATGCTATTTAGGTGCTACTTAATTCCAAACCAACTGCAAGCAACTCAGTATAATAAACAATAAAAACAAAAACACATTCAGGAAAGATGTTTAGAGAACAACCTGGGTCTTTCAAGGTCTAACAATATATCAACTGGGTGGAAGCCACGTAGGGGGCTAGAACCACAATCCAGAGGGCAGGTGCTGTGACAGTGAAGAGTGGTGTTGTGGATCCTGACTCTTTAATTAGAGTTTGGTATACACCAACTCTGCCAGCATGTACTGGGAGATGGGTGGTACAAAATAACCTAACTAAATGCCATGTCATGATTTATCGTGAATTGCACCGGCAATCAGTGCAGCTTATATAGCAGAAGTATCACACAGGCATACAGAGACATGCCTATCCTTGCCTGTGCTGTTGCATTCTGATCCAATTGAAATTTCCAAGTGGCTTTCAAAAACAGACAATCCTATTCTTACCTCCTCAGCTTCTGGCAACAATTTAAGAAGCTCACGGAGGGTCTCAGAGCTATAGACATCTCTTCCAATGTGAAGATCTTCAATTATAGAGTCAAGTGATCTTAATGAGACAATAGAATAAAAATAAATTTTAGTTTAGGAACATAGGATTTCTATGTTTTAAAACAGACTTTATCAACCTTATACATAGGGCTTCAATTTTTCAGTTTTTAGAATTCTCAGCCAGGACATTTAATATTGGTTAGAAATTATGGGAAGAAATCCAGCACATCTGGATACACTGTTGAGGAAAAAAGATTTTTTTTAAAAAAATATCATGCGCTGTTCCAAAACAATTTTCAATACCAAAAAATAGTTAAATGTACAGCTGCCTCTGAGCAAGTTCATCTGAAATAAACACAACTTTGTTCTTAAAAAGACATTAATATCAAAATATTGTCCTTACTTTCATGACATTTTCATATCATTAAAAAATACAGCCTTTAAGAAAAATAAGTTACAATTTAAAAGTCAGTAACTTACTTTAAAATTATCTCTAATATTGTATATTATACATTAAAATTTCAAAACTATTGCTTAAAAGGAAAATGTAAGGTTAACCCAGGTATAAGATAAGGTTATTAAATGCTTGAATATATTTTCAAGCTAAATTAAGCTTGTAATTATACTATTTGTGGCTGAATATATCTCTTTTCTTAATGTCATGTTATCATCAATCTAATAATTACAATAGCAGGAGAATAACTTACTTTTTAAACTGTTTGAGAAAAATCCCAAGATTCATACTTCTTTTGGCATCCAAAATATTAATCTGCAAAAGGTAACAAAAGGTGAGCAAAATGATCTCAATGGTTATTTTAAGTCATTTTGGATAGAATAAAACTATTCTGCATAGAAAAAATAAGGATAATTCTAAATATCACAAAAAGGTACACATACGTCCAAATAATAATACAGTTCTGCTGAGAAAAAAATATGGACAAAATTGTTCCTCTCAACTCTCAGATCACTATAAGGACAACAGTTCAGAAGTTTCAGTTGGTGAAAATAAGTTAGGCTGCTTAGTTGTACAAGGATATTGTGCCAGTATTTCATTATCTGCCCTGGCTGTATAATGAGGAAAATAGGTGGATGCTAGGAGTCATTTTAGTTGTTGTATCATTATGACACCCCATGCCCGCACCCCCTGGGGCTCACCTGGTTCCTACATTATGTTATTTTTAATTAAAAGCCCTTCTCCTGTCTAGAATTGCAATTCATCAAGAGAAATATGTTGTAGGCGACATAGCAAGTGTAGGCTATATAGAAGAAAGGACTGGCTGCAGCAGGGGTGTCAAACTGGTGGCCCATGGGCCAAATGAGTCACATGAAGACCATGCCCATCCCAGCTCCAAGAAGGGGGGGGGGAAAGTCATACTACATCATGTGACAGTAACGTGCTATGGCGAGTTTCACACCCGTGGGTACAGTAAATGTCACATGTAACTGGGAAAACTACCATTTTTTGATAATCTTTCTCCTTCTCTTTCTGACCTGCTTCCTCCACCTCCCCTCTGTCTGCCTTTGGGAAAGGCTTTAATATTGGAAAAGGTGGAAGGAAACTAGAGGATGATCAGCAACAAGATGGACTAACTCTGTTACAGTGGTGACATGTGCACGGTTAGAAGATCTAAAAGATCAGGTTAGAGACAGATCATAGCAATAGCAATAGCACTTAAGACTTTATATACCGCTTCATAGTGCTTTACAACATTAAGTGATTTATAGAGTCAGCATATTGCCCCCAACAATCTGGGTCCTCATTTTACCAACCTCAGAAAGATGGAAGGCTCAGTCTACCTTGAGCCAGTCAGATCGAACTCCTGGCATGGGTAGAGTCAGCCTGCAATATTGCATTCTAACCACTGTGCCACCATGGTTCATGGACAAAAACTCTTTGTGGTTGCTAAGAATCAATCACAACTAAATGAAACAAACAAAATTTTAAAAAGTTATGATATTTTGGTAGTTAAAGTAACCAAATATCTTTATAATCCCCAAGGCATGTCACAACTTTTGAGCACCCCTAACATTTGAAAATTGAAAGTTGAAAAATTTGACATGCCTAAATAATCAATCAACTGGTCAATCTTTTGTTCTATTTCTAACCCATTTGTTTCTTCTAGATTTAGATAGCAAAAAGAAGAGAAAATGGAGATCCTTCGGCCCAGAGATCTGAATAATTACAATTGAAACCGAGTTGTTGTTATTATGGTGAAAGCTACAGGCAGTCCAAGAGACACAAACTACATAAGCTGCCTAGTAGACTTAACTTACTATAAAACATTTTGGAAATTCATTGTGTGCTATGTAACTTTTGTGAATAAAATACGTTAGTGCTTTTAAATAAGAAAATGCCAAATTCATTTCTTCCTTTTTTTCTTTCTCCTCTTCCATCCAATAAACTTTAAACAGACCTGTCTTGAAATACTATAATAAAGGGTCTCTTTAAACCCCATTACATCTTTAACATCAGTCTATCAAGAATAAACAAATGCATAAATAGATGGAATTATAATGCTTCAGTAGTGTCAGGTAGCCATGGAAGATTCTTCCTAAGGAAGAATCACCAGGCACTTAGAAGAGAATTACGCTTCTCCCACAAATTATTTAAAATCTTTTTTTCCCAGAGAATTATCAAGTCACAACCCAGCCAGCTAAGTCATAAGAGTACTTATACATTGACCAACCCAATGTTTTGGCAAGAATAACTGAATCCTGACCAGAGCATTATTCATGGTGCCTATTCTTGTGTTTGCTTAATTCTTTAGTATCTCAGCAATTGACAGAACAGGCCTGACCTGTGTTTAGAGTAAAACTGAGCTGGACCTGGTTAACATTTGATGAATTCTTCAGAAAACCCCAAAGTAGTAGTTAGAAATTAAAAAAAACATTCCAGGAACAGCTGTGCCAACCACTTCTATATGGTTAATTAAAGCATACTGAACCAGCTAAATCCATCTGGACTACCCCAGGAATTGAATCTACCTGTGATGACCTGGGGCGTGGCACAAAGGCAACACAGTCAAATAAGCAAGAAGTGTTCTTCCAACTTTGCCCCCAGTGTCCAGGTTACCATCAGCTGGGAAAAAAAACTCTCCCAAGAACAGTCTTTAAGTGGAGGAAATTCAGTCCGAAAACAAAGTACATATAAACTGTAAATAAACATCCACACAAACCACACTGCAGTAATTAACTTGACAGGGCAGGAGAAAGAATTGCAAACTCGAAAGCCCTGCAAAACACACACAGTTGGGGAGAAGCCAGGAACCCAGATAAGCCTCAACAATTTGCTCCCAACAACTTGCTGAGTGCAGCTTTCTTTTTAAGCACTGTGTTCCCAGCTTCAGCTAATGAAGGAAATCAGTGCCCTTTCCTCCCACACAACTCATGTTGCTCCCTTCTCCGTTCCTCCCTGCGTGCCCTAGGATGAAGAGGGGGTGGGCCTGGGTCTTCCTCCGAATTTCCTCTCCCTTGGTTTCCTCTCCCTTGCTCTGCCCAGCTGGCCTTTGCCTTTCCCCAGTTTCTTCCATAGCCAAAGAAGCCAAATTCCCACTCCCTGTCAGCTGCTTGGTCTCCTCCTCTGAATCAGATTCCAACAGGGGCATGACACTACCCTAACATCTTTAGTTTAGTATCCACTAAGATGGCGGCATGTAGCTCTCCCGAGCTGGTCTCAAAAAGCTAAACTCTAAATACTTGAATGGGAGATTATTATAAGGAAATAGCAAGATAATAGTCTGGAAGCCAAATTACATCCCAAAAACAATGCAAACCACTTTTGTATTGTTGCCAAAAAACAACAACAAAACAACACCACACAATGCCATGACATGGACCCACGAAGTTGGGCATACCATCCCCACGAAGTTACCAGGAAGTAAGCTATGTTTGCAAACTTTAACATGGCTTTAGTACTGATACATTCAAATACAATAAAGTAGCTGAAAACCTCCAATGAGAATTTTCTAATATTTCTTAAGATTCACACACTGAGCCCTCTGTCTGCTGCTTCATTCTGAGCAAAACCTCAAAAGCAACAAATCTTTGGTTTCATTTTGAAATAAGAGCAGGAGCTACCCTAGAGACTAATCATAAGTTGTCTTCTTTATCCTTTCATGTTTTCTGGCTTTCCCATCCGCAGCCTTTAGCTCAGTAGTGACCCAAGATTTGATTGGCCTCAGATCATGCCTGTGTCTTAACACTAACTCTGCTATGTGTACAGGCTGCTTCTTTTCTGTATAACAGTTTAGTTTAGCTTAGTTTACTTTTATTGTCATTGCACCTCGTACAACAAAATCGGACACTATCTTCAGTGCACATCATGACCATGACCATGAAAATAAACACAAGTACACATCTTTCACCCTTCACACATTGAACCGGAAACCCCTGACACCACACCAACAGCAGAATTCAAAAGAGCTACTGCCCTGGGATAGAAGCTGTTTTTCAGCCTATTTGTTCTTGTTTTTATTATTCTGTACTGTTTGCCAGATGGTAATAGTTCAAAAAAAAGGGTTCCCAGGATGAGATGGATCTTTGAGAATGTTTTGATCTTTCTTAAGGCAGCAGGAGCTATAAAGAGGGCAACTAATGATCTTCAGGGCAATGACATTAACCCTCTGGACTGTTTTCCTATCTGCCACTGTGCAATTGGCAAACCATACAGAGGTGCAGTATGTTAAAATGCTCCCTATGATGCAGCAGTAGAAGGTCACTAGCAGTTTTTCATTCAGTTGTTGTTTTCTGAGAAGTATCAGGTAGTATAATCTCTGCTGGGCCCTTTTGACCAGAGCTGCAATTTGGGCACCCCAGGTCAGGTCCTCTTTTAGGGTAACAGTAAGCAATAGTAATAATAGTAATAATACTAATAACAGTAAGCAAATGAGACAGAGAAGTTTCATTTATCAACTTTATAGCACCAGAGCTTTATCTGCCAGGACAGCTGCTACTAAGAGATGAAAAAACTAATTCTCCCACCAGCAATTTGAACTAATCTATTCTTGAAAATCATCCCTTGCACTACAATGAAAACCTAGTTGTAATATTTATGTGAGAGTTTGTAAAAACTATAAGTAGTCTTCCATGTATAATTAGGACCAGAAACTTGGTCACTAAGTGATACAATCATTGACTCACTATATGACCAATATCAATCTTGCAACTATTGTTTACTGCAGTCATTAAGGCAAATCACCATCATTAAATAAATCTGGCTTCCCCAATTGACTTTCCTTTTTAGAAACTGACTGGGAAAGTTGCAAATTGCGATTATAATCCTGCAACCATTATAAATGCAAGTTGGTTAAGCCCATGTCCCACTGCACCGATGCAAAGAGGATGTGAAACGTTAAAAAAAGCTTGCCATCCGTTGGAAAATGCGATGCATCTGTTGGGTACTCACTGCATACGTGTTTCATACGCTCTATCCCTCCAGCATCCATCCACTGAGATTTCATCTGCCCAAGAAGTTTTGAGCTCACTTAATCTCGGACCATCTTAACTAGTGGAAGTGAATCACGGGATATATCATGTACCTTAGGGATTCTGGATAGTGCATGTTCTATTGAGATAAGAGAGAGGCAATCACCATTGCAGGAAATTTCACACTTATATACAAATAGCCATTTCTCAATCTTGCTTCTTCTGGTTGTTGAGCTTAAGAAGCTAGATGGCTATAGACTGGATCTTGCAGGCATATTTTCACAGCACTGCCTAGGTCATTCTTGGGAGGAGTCAGCCACTAGATATAATTGAATTGGATCTGCTAGGCCCTGGGGAGGAGGTTGGAGTACACATAACCGGGTTTGCATTTCAGCACATTCACTGATGATACTGCAGGGCTGTTCTATTCTTTGTTGATTAGAAGCTCTCTACACCATAGATTATCATTTGATAAATATAACAAATGGGCTGACAAATGAGCCGCTGAACCCCATAAAGGGACTATTTACTATCTTAGCAATTAGTTCTCTTACTGGTGGGTTCTAAAAGATGTTCTTCCATAAGAATAGTCTCATTTCTAACATTCTGCTAACCACGGTAGCAGAAGAAAGAGGACACACTCAAAACTGTGTACCTACAGATCACCTAGAATATGCTAAGTCTCATTGGATACGAACATATGGCTTATAGGTAAGCTAAAACTGGCCGGAACTGGCATCCTCTACAACACTTTCCTTTGAGACTGGATGTGAAAATACTTCGCTATGTAGGCACTTACGGGTTTGTTATTACATGGCTTTTATTTAAGTAATGGGTGTTCATTCGAATTTTTACACGTCTGTACACGTGCTTATGATAGAACTTGCATCGGCTCACGCACAAGAGGAGCACTTAACTTGCTGCTTTTGACTCAACACACAAAAGTTACCACTTCAGGCATGCTGCAATAGGGAGCAGGGGTGCAGAATTTTACGTTGAAGTGGTTGCAGGCTCCCCCAGGTAGAAAAGACCCCAGTCATTTCATTAAGATCTCACTGGCTCGACGACTCTTCCCAGGATTACTAATTTGTCTACTGTTGACTTCTAGATCATTTAGAATGATAATTATTCAAAGACAAGATAGTCATCATAGAGATAATCAGACCTCTGGTGGTAATCACTAACAAGTTATTGCGTGAAACTCCAAACAGGGATGTACACGATGCAGTACAATCTGTTAGAAGTAAGAGGGTACGTGAAAATGGAACAAGGTAGATCATCTGAGTTTGCGGTTTAAAATTACATAACAACAGGAAGGTGAAAAATGTGTAGGTGGAATACGACATTAACTTGATATTATAGGGTACTAGGCGAGGTGGATGCTTTCTCTGCCGAAATTTCTAAAAAAACAGGGTTTGATGGCTTAAGATATGGATTTTGATTTCTTACGTAACACAAATAATTTATTTTGGTTCTATAACATTATTTAAGTATGAAATTGGCTGTGTCTGCATATAGGGAATTTATGTGAGGTCATTTTGAGATGGCAGGTTATATTAGTAAGATAAAGATGGGCTTTATAAAGGAACTTGTTTTCTACAGACTGTGTAAAATCATAGTTGTCAAGGAAGCTAAACAGAATTTCATGTATAATTCTGAGCATCTATATGAACTAAAAGGATCAATAAGTTAGAATTTATTAGGTCTGTTATTATAATATATATAAACAAACAAGAAATAGAATTAACCTTATCAGGGCTTTGATATATAAATGTTACTTATGATCATCTTATTTTTCTTATGCCTTTACCTTTTTAGGTAGGTAGCTCGCTGCGATTAGTCGTTGAAGACAATTATATAGATTTTTAATTTAATGTGCCAAGTTATTCACGAATATGGATTATAACTCTATGATAGGTAATTAAAAAAACACAGTATTTATTCGGAGTAATAAAAGCAAATTTATCATAGTATATATTAGAAAGATAGTCCCAATGTGTTTGCAGAATAGGTGTGAATGAGTACGTCCTCTATATACTACTTTCTTCATATCAACTAAATTTCTGGTGTGGCCACTCTATTTTTCCAGAATCGATATAAATAGATATCACATTTTACGAACAAGGGAATGATAGTTTTTGTCAGGACCAAGACAGATAGAAGATTGATAGAAGGGTCGTTTGAAAATAGTTAGGACAATGATTTGTGTGGTCTATTCTCTTTGCATGCATTAATTAGGCGGTTCACTAGCGATAGGCTACTAGAAATTTATGGAACTGAGTATGTAATTCCCTACTTTTTAAATTATTTGGGGCTCATTTGTATCTTTAATGAAATTAATTTAATTAGCTAACCTGTCTGGAGGGGTGCAGTCCCTGTCTGATAGGGATTTAGAGACAAAGTTCGGACGCGGAGATTCCTATGATGTTGCATTGTATTTTAAGTTGGCATTTCTACCATAATAACTATGGCTGTGTAGACTATACCATACTCGGTATATCCATCTTTCTCTGAATTGTTTTCAGAAGACTGTATTCTGTGGAATTAAAAAAATAATGATCTAACGATCTGTACACTTGAAGTCTATGACATTTGCACACCACTTGCCTCTGGTCATGAGATGAATTTGCAATATTGGAGTCCTATCAAGGTTTAAGGCCCTGACCATGGTTGACGCAAATGACGGGTGGTGGAGTAGCATCAATAGGGACACTATATTTAACATATGGTATAAGAAAGTATCGCATATTAGAGAGAACATGTACAGTGAGATTAGTTAGCAATTATATTTTAGGGTGATTGGCTTCAACGATCGGTTGTCCATACGCTCCTAAAAATGTGGCTAATGATCTTGCATAAACAGAACGGAAACGAATGAAAAGAACGGACTGCGTAGGGTAGTATGTTAGATTGGAGTGTATTATATACGGATGTTCATGTGAATGTTCATAGTTCTTAATGAAGGCACGGAAGTTGGGCAAGACAGAAGATTGACACATCCGCTGGCGCTTCTCCCTGGGGAAATTTCCATAGTAGGTCAAACGCAATATTCATGAAGGGGCAAGCAGAATGCAACATAATGGTTGACGCGGATGGGTGACAGGTCATCGGAAGCCTATTAGGAATGCAGCGAGCATTGCATAGCGGATGTTATAGTTGGATGCTACAATTGCGTACTAGATCTGCCGATAGCGGGGATGCTAGGTTAAATTGCACTCAGCTCATTGTTGTATAACAAATAAGGCATGACTTATCTTCGGCTCGGGTTATTGTCACGCATTACAGTTAGATAAGGATAGTGGCTGTCACACTAGGATAGCAAATACATGCATACATTATCAATATGGATTTCATCAGTTCTCAGGCAAGAAAGAGAGACTAGCGGTAGGAACGTACTTTCGTGACAGAACCGCTGGCAAGAACGACAGAACCACCACCCCCTAGGCACTGACTCCTGAATGCTGTCTGGTGCTTCTCCTGTCTGGTGGCTGCTGGGTGCTGCTTGGTCTGCTGCTTTAAAAACTTAATCTTGCTCTAACGCTCTTATCATGACTCATTTGTAGTGGCACTCTTAAGTCTTCCCTAATTTCTACCAAAAGAAATTTTGCCAGGTATTGCGGATTGGCACTAAAAAAAGTCACTGCTGCTCTAAACGGCCTGCCCATGCTCAAGACCCCTGAAGAGCCAAGACTGACGCCCCTGCCTCAGGATGGTTAGGAGAGAAGAGGTCAGAGGATGGACGCAAGAGATTTGAGAAGTAGGAATACAGTACACGCTATCCAAAGCCGACATGTATAGTGAGGGAGTTGGTAGAAATAGCTGATTGGGAGATTATGTATGCTCTCTCTGCGCACGCATAATGGCGTGGGACGTAACTTATTAGACTAACCAAACGTAGAGGCACACATCAGCAGACATGTTTCTAGTGTATTGACGGAGAGATGTATTGCAGAACAATAAAGCTCTGGAGTCGGCACAACTGCAAAGATGATTATCTGACCTAGGGTATGCGATAGAAACAACGCCTACATGTCAATATACAATGTCTTGGTATCGATCACACGCATACTCCTGGATAAAAGGCTCTCACTTAGTGCCATTAAGAACAATAGGCACAAGTTTTCAACTAGAAGACTCATGGAGGATGATTACGTACATGGTAACGTGCAGGATGTGGCTTGGAGTGAGGGGTCTTATCTTTAACAGAGGATAGTCAGCTCTGGTCTATGAAGAACAACCATATTGCAGTCAGGTAAGCCCGCCTGACTAACAGAAGAACAGTATCCTTTTTCAGGTCAGGAGCACGAAAATGAGAAATGGATTATGCAGATGTTCTCCATCAAAGGGGTCTCCCGAGCTATGTAGTACGCAACTGCGACAAGGCATACAGAGACTTTGAGGATGGAGCCTGGCTGTCACAAATGGAGGAAGAAGCAATGCCAACCAGAGACTAACGTACCCCACCACCCCAATCACAGGATCAGGGAGAGAGGCAGACTGGAGGGCCAGAGCACACTGTCCTGTTGGAGATCAGGGACACAATGAAGACCAGCACAGAAATGCTCTCGGGTATGGTCACTTGACAGAGGATCCTTCAGCCGCACCTTTATCACCGATATGAGCCACACATTGAGGGATATGCCCGAGGCCAGTACCAGGTGATGAAGGAAAGAGCACAGCACTTCTGCACAACCCTCAAGGCCCAGCTGAACCTGCTCTGAACCAATCCAGGTCTGCTCTCCACCCAGGCGATGTCACAGCTTCCACGGCTTTCAACAGCCCCTCACCTAACAAGGCTATGAGTACCAGGACTTCCCACAGCACAAACAGACTTCCCAGTCCGAGGCCCAGTTCTCGCATGCCACAGACCCACACCTCGCCCAGCTGCGAAGAACAGCCACTACATTCCTATTCCTCCACGCACCAAGCCGTCAATGGACAATCTTGCATCAGTCTTGTGCCTGACAATCTCAAATACTTGATGAAGGGCCTCTCAACCTAACGGGACTGGAGTGCAGCTCTCTGAGAGTTTCAAACTATCCCTGTTTCTCTCGGGGCAAGCACCCCAATGGCGCCTCAGCAGCACTCAAGCACAGCCACCTCCACAGTCCTGGCCCGCTTAACAGCTGAGAGCAATGGACATGCTCAGAGTGACTGAGAATAGTGCCAGAGACTGAGTTGTTACTTGTTCACTTATCTCTTGTCTTAAGACACTTTATACTTGGTTTATTTTGCTGTTAATACAGTCATACAGTTTACTTAAGACAGGTTATTAATAAAGGTTATCTTTGCTAACACTTGGTTCATTTGTTTCTTATTAAATAAGTGTTTGGTGAAACTTTGAAAAAATGGTTAAGCCTTTTGCATGCTTGTGGATAGGTAAGGGATAGTTGTGGGATGGATAAGGATAGTTGTGGGATAGATAAGGATAGCTGTGGGATAGATAAAGCTCCAGTGCAACCATAAGTGGGACTGTATGGTCCAATCCCAGCTGCCACACATATGGACCTTTCTTAAATGAACATTATTCATTGATCAACCATTTTAATAATAAACAAAGCTCTTTATTAGGATGCCTATTCATTGTAGGCCACTCAACTAGGTGGCAAATCTCATCAGTGTTTTGATTAGACAGAAAGGAGGGTAAGTATCCGCATTAACCATCTCTCATCTTGTCTTGCCACTTCGACTGCCTACGCTGGTGAGTTGCACCAGTGTCTCAGGAGGTTGTGCTGCTTCTTCCCTTCAGTGAAGCTCTCGTTGGGGCCTTGTACATCCAAGCATCCATCAGATTATGTCCTTGCCTCCATTCACCAGGCTCCATGTCCCCATTCCCTTGTTGACGGTCGACAAGTCTATTCTGCAACACTGGGTAGCGGGTGCACATAGATTGTGCAGGATGCAGCAAGCTTCCACGATTGGTTCTCAAGTCTGTGGGTGATGCTGCATGGGTGGTGAGAAGTATCTGGAACCTGGTGCCAGGATGCCAAGGCGTTCTCCACCACCTGTCTTGCCCTGGACAGCCTGTAGTTGAAGATCCTCTCTTCACGGGTGAGGTATCTTGAACTGTACTGGCTTCATGAGGTAGGTTCTGAGGGAGAAGGCTCATCGCAATGATAAAAGTTAGGGCACATCTTGTGTGTCATTGGTGAGGGGGTCTGGATCTGAAAAACCCATGATGACGTTGCGTTCCATCCCATCCTTGAGTCACTGGCGTTGTATACCTGGCTACTGAAGCTGAACCGTTGCATAAGCATCGTGTAGATGAACTTGTAGTCAGCATCAACCATGGCAGGAGGATGATACTGAAGAAGCCTTGTAGTGTGAAATAATGGACCTGAGTTGCTGGAGCTTTTGCAGGCCACATGCTTTCCATCTATCACTCCAATGGTGTGGGGAAGTTCCACCTCTGATACCATCTTCTGCAAATTTCCTCCAGCCTTGTTCAGTGGTGGGCACTTGAGGAGCTCTCCACGTATCTTCGATGATTGGCCTGCACCACTTCTCTGACCACTTGCTGATGCTGTTTGTGTGGCACCCTCCACGCATACTGCATGTTTGTATGTGGCTCCAGAGGCCAGGTGACACAGACAGTGCCACCTTAGTCCAGGGTCCAGGCTGGGTGGAAGTTGGTGCTCGGCTTGGTCAACCTGGGTCTCAGACGCTCTACAATTTCGTCAAACATGGCTGGTGGCATCCTCATGAAGTGATGGAATGCACGAGGGTCTTCATTTCCTCAGCTCCACCATCAACTGGTCAAACAGTCCAAACTCCATTCTTCTCAGATCCATCCTCGGACCCACACAGCTCTTGGATCTCTCTTCTTCTCCTTGTGTATAAAAGGTGAAACAGTCTGAACAGGGTTTGGTTCTGGTGATGAATGAGCAAGCTACCATACGATGTATCATGATCCATGGTGGAGAACAATGGGATGTGTGGAGAGGCAAGACCAAGGGTGAAGAGGTCTATACACCCACGGCTGTGTGGACTCTACTGAGAATCCAGATGATTTTCTCCCCTTTTTATAGGAAATATCAGTTTTCCGCTAGGTGTCCTTCTACATACTCAAAATACTCCAGACATCCTAAATATCGAGATACCATGCCAGATACAAACGTTTTTGTCCATTTTAATCCTTTATATACGAGATGCATATGCTTACATCCTTTTATTTCCATGCTACTAATGTTGTGTGGACGTTCCGTTACCATTTGTTTCTCCCTCTTTCATTTTCAGCTGCAGCGGATGTGAGTTGCGAGGATGTCCAGAGGATGCGAGTGGATAAAGGCTGGATTAACGGACATAGAACGTTTTGTTGCTTGTATATGTCGCAGATGTACATCGTATGTGGCGGAAAGTTCATCTGTTCAAAAAGTTTTGTGCAGCTAAAT
>BHFT01044778.1:0-40703 GCA_004320025.1 Laticauda laticaudata
GATGGAACATTTTTCTCGTCCGCTGTGTCCTTTTTACTAATGTTTTGCATCCATCGGCCAGTGTGACAGGGCCTTAAACTCTTCTATGTGTTGATCTTGATTTCTGGTGACTTCGTGACATGCCAGTTTAGTTTTCTTCACAAACAGTTCGTTATTCATTTGTACACACATACACATAAAGAGAGGGGGAGGAAGAAAGGAAGAGAGAGAGAGAAAGAGAGAGGGAGAGAGGGAGGGAGGGAGAAAGGGAGATTTTCCCATTTGATCTTTGAACCCTAGATTTCCAGATGTTCTCCCATCCGAGTAATATTCAGATCCTTGCACAATTTTGCGGATCAGTAAATGTCAACTATATGTCAGTTTGGCAAGAACCTTGAAAGAGTCCCTCCTAAAATTAAAACTGAGAAATATGACTGATTAGAGCTGGTTTCAGGGAACAGTTCAAAGCTTTCCTTGATACTTTTGGATGTGGAGATATCAGCATTATTTTAAAAGAAGGAACAGAAGCAAAGCAATGAAAGGAAAAACAGCTCACCTTTTCTTAAAGAATTGGTTTAAATACAGTAAAGCAGTGTTCCAAAATGAGGGAAAGATATGGTGTCTGACTGATCCATTGATATGACTTTTTAATACAGAATATGAATTTACACTTCTTGAATTTAGCAAGCAGATTTAGTTAGCTTCCTTGCTATCATATTTTATTAGGTTTTATTTGCTCTGTGTCTCATTTCTCCTTTAGAAGTCATTCTGCTTTTTAATCACTCCATGCAACATAGGGTGTGCTAAGTGGCAAAAGTTAACAGTCAAAAAGATAAGAGCCTTACTTTCATTTCCCTTCTCTAAAATTAAAAGGTAGGGGGAAATAGAATTGTCACCATTGTGTTTTCTCTTCCAACTATGAGACCATTTGGAGAAATGTCACATTATGTGTGTGGCCCCCAAATCAAAAAGTTGTTTAGAATTTCCAGTTGAACTTCTGAACAATAACAATAATTTGTGGAAGGGACAAAGGGATCTCAGGCAGGGATGTCCCTAGTGAATGGTAGAAACTGGTCATGATGGTTTGATCAATGCTTCTCTTGTGTGTTTTGTGTGTCACAAGCAGTGGTGGGATTCAGCCAGTTCGCAACACCTTGGAAGAACCAGTTGTTAACTTTCTGAGCAGTTTCATGAACTGGTTGTTGGGAGAAATCATTAGGACAGAGAACCAGTTTTTAATATATTTGAATCCCACCACTGGTCACAGGACTAGGAGAGGAAAATAGGATGTCTGGACAGCATAGAAAATAGGTCCATTGTTCAGCTCAAATCCAGGTAACCCAAGTGAGCTCATCTATGTCTCTTATAACTTTTAATTCATTTCTTTCTTTTGGCCAAAATAAACATTTAAGTGCAACAAAGGATAAACATTCTAGATATCTTTACAGATGATGAGACATCATAGCTGCCCAGATTGTCAGCTTGGGTCACTGTTCTCAATTATAATTTTATGATCTTTTTTCCAAATGATTTGCAAGTTCATTCAGAAAATAATGAGAAACTATAGGTTTAGAAAAGTCAGGGTAGCACAATTTGCTCAGAATGATCTCCTAATTGTTTTCCTAGTAATCCAGAAATTAGAACTGTACATACTGTAAAGATAATGATCCCCAAATTAAACCATCAACTCCATTATTAAGTAATGCAATCATTAAGTGAGAAATTGCATGACCCCAATGGAGTTATGACCTCAATTGTGCCATGGCTGTTAAACAAGGCATGACATGACCACACACTGTTGATTCTACTTTTCTATTGACTACTCTTATGTTAAAGTTTTAATAAGAATTCTATACAAAAAAGACACTGGCTGTGAAGTGTGCAAAGGACGGTCATATGACCAAAGGATGATGCAATGGTTATAATCACCCACCAATTGTGAAGTACCTGAATCTCAAGCACACAACTGCATAAGGACCTGTCCTTTTTCATCACTAGTGTAATTGTAAATGGTCTCTCAATTGAGACTACTTGCATCAGAATTAATCTAAAGAAGTTCTATTGCTTAGGCAAAAGACAACTGAAAAAAAAATACTGATACAAGAGTCAGTGAAATAATATTCTGAAAGGGGAAATGAATATTCTGCTCCATTTCTCAAAGTTTAAAAAAGACTCTGGAACCTCTAAAGATAATTTGTCACAACTTCAGAGAACTTCACTATTACTAACTTCAGTAGTCATCTGATACTAATAGAAGAGGTGCCACCCAATCAATTTTATAAAAAGAACTGAGTTACTTCTGATAGTTCTCCTGTCACCGCTAGCTAAGTTTATTTTGCACAGAAATAAACAATAATAATATTGTTCTTACATTTCTCCCCCCCCCAAAGAGTGAAAGGTACTGATTAATCTGATGGATGTTTTAGCTGTTAGTGCCTGCCCCACAATTATGTGACAAATTAGAAAAGCCACAACAGTCTGAAGGGTGAAGAGCTGATCTTTGAAGTAATTTCTCAACAAGATCTGTAAACAGCACAGCCTTTCCCAAACTGCGAGCCAAATAAAAACTAGGACTAGGAACCTCTTAATATCACACAATATCAATTTATTAATTTTTGATTGTATAGGAAAGGCCAGTGTTAATGGGGAAATTGCTCTCAGAGTTTTGAATGTTAATAGGGTTATGGATATAACTAATAACTTGTCATAGAATATGTAAGAAAGTGTGACTGTGGGCAAAAAGTAGCAGAGAACATAATTTTAAATGTGTGACTTGGATCCCAAAGGTATTTTCCTACCTGAAAAGACATCATCTTAGGATAGGTCTGTGAAGCTTCTAATTTACAAAGTTAATGTAATCACCATCTAATTATGATCGCCAGTCTGGAACAGGTCAGCTTCTTTATTTTGCTATTCATGTGAGACTGTAAGAACACGAGTGTTTTCAACAATCTAATAAACAACCCTGTGACTTGTAAATCTTTTAAATAACTGAACCAATCCATTTCATAAATCTTAGTGGGTCACCATTTGTAGTGGTCTGTAGAAGAGCATTGTTTGGAAAAGGGGAATGATAAAAAGTCAATGGTTTATTTTGCCAGGGAAACTTCTTGCTCAAAGGGACACATGGAAACTGCTGTGAAATCTTAAGGACTCAAGTGTGACTTTGGAAGAGTACAGTCACATGGTTTTCATCATCATCATCATCATCATCATCATCATCATCATCATCATCATCACTCCAAATGCACTCTGAGAACAGTAAGATTTAGCCCCACTTGTTCTGCTTTCATTTCAGACTGGCTTTTTCAGCTATACTAATAAACAAATTAACTGTGGTTTGAAAGATTTCTTAAATTATTTTATTTTAAATTATTTGACATCTTGAGTATTCTGTAGACAAAATGGTACAGAATCTTACAGTTACTGTCCCCATTTATCTGTATTTATTTCCTTTGTTCATGTTTATATTCATATTTATACTTGTTACCTTGTACATGTTTGACAAACAAATAAAATAAAAAATATGCATGAAAATAATAAATCATTTTATTTCAGACTTAATATTTTTCTCGGAAGATGACTATTCTCTGTCATCCAGGTAAAGTTATCTAGAAGCTGAGATATGGTAACTCCGTGCAACACAAGATGTTCTAAGTGGCAAAAGACAAGAGTCAAATACACAAGAGCCCTACTTTCACTTCCCTTCTATAAAATTAAAAGGAGGGGAAAATCAGAAATGTGATTATTGGGTTTTCTTTTCTAGTTATGAGACCATTTGGAGAAATGTCATTTTCTGTCTGGGGCCCCAAAATCAAGGACTGTAAAGTCTAAACAAATCAGGCTTGTTTAGAATTTACTGTACTTCTGAATAATGACAATTTGTAGAGTTGTCTGAAAGCTGAGTCATGGCATTCTGTCTCTCTCTCTGGTTTGAAATGTTTTGCTGTTTTTTGATCACTCCATATAATGCTCAGATGTTCTAAGTGGCAAAGAGCAAAAGGCAACAATCAGCAATACTGAAGAAGCTATTTGGATAAGCAACAAAACATTTCAAACCAAAAAAGAGAAGTACAGTTGCCATGACACAACTTCTAGACATCTTTCTGTGAAGTCTTTAAGAAGTGTAACAGTTAAATATGAAGATAAATATTATTTGGTACCGAAGGTACAGAATTAGGTTCTACAGTGCACAAGGTCTTGGTTAATCAATATGGTTAGTTGCCTTCTACTGTAGCAATCACAATTGGGATTGGATATTCAGTTGTTAAATGAAATGGTCTCTAAGTGAAACTGTGACTGTGCTTAAGAGCTTACTTCAACATTACTTTGCTTTGCAGACCTGGAAAGTTTGTACATGCGAGGATTGGTTGTAAAGTGACTTTTTCATTGCTGTGTAATTGCAAAGGGTTGTTAATCAAGGCAGTCATGAAATGAGGACTTTCTGTAAGGCGCTTCATGTTTTAAACAAATGTGTGTGACAGGAGGGCATCAAGCTTTGAAAATGTTTTTTTTTTGTTTATATAATGTCAGAATGGTCATTCAACTTTCTCACCGCCCATCAATTAATAATTACAGGAGATCTTAGGCATCTACACATGCTTGAATAATTTCAAATCATGGAGAGTCCAACTTTTGTTCTATTTCTGTATGTACATCTTGGAAACATTGCAAAAAGTACAATTTTCTTTCTTGAACATCAAAAAAGAACAACCCTAAAGCTTTTGTAGAGGCTAAGAATTAAGTACCCATACCTGGGATGCTGATATCCTAAGCCCACACTTTGAATGGAAGATTCTTGCAAAACTTATGACCTTTTAAAGAGCCTCAGACTTAGAGATAGAAGTTTGGAGTGAGCATATTAAAGTCTGATCTCAATGAGAGTGTTAAAATGAATTTGCTTCTAGTGGTTGCACCAATGGGAAAATTAACTCACTTTTCTAATTACCTCTCTCCCTTTGACCCCTCAATTTTCAGTTTATTATATTTATTTAAAATGTTAAATAATTCAGCTTCTTCAGTCAACCTTTGAATTAATGACGCAGTGGAATTTGGGAGTTCATGGGTGCACGGGAGGGCTCTCGAAAGCAGGGAAAAGCCAGGTTTTACAAATTAACTGTGTTAAGAGAGCAAGATTATTCTTTGGGGGCGAGGGGAACCAATATTTAGGTGGCAAGATATATTCTAGGTTGCAGAATATATTACAATATCTCAGTTAAGCATTTTTCCTTGGTATTTATTTAATTCAAAGTAGAAATAGAAACAACAACAACACACACACAAACACACACAGACACATACATTTAATATATAATTGAATAGTTTTGAGTATCAGAGAAGAAGCACACAGCTGGTCTGTTCCAGGATCCCAGAAAGTAAGGAAGGGAATGAAGAGGCATAATACAAAGATGCAGGTAAAAGTAAAATCTCTCAGGAGAGTTTTCAAATGAAACCAAATCAGTCATTTATTTATTTCAATGGTTGACTAGCTCTATTGTTCCTATGGTCTCAGTATAGGTAACAGGATCTTATTCATCTTGTCTAGACTTGAAAACTCACCAGGTCAGGTTTGATTAGTTTAAGAAGGAATACTAGAGGCTAGTTAGACTGGAACTTGAAGAAACATTCCAGAAGTCAAAAGAAACCACTTCCATGTTTTTTTGTCAAGAAAACTCATCAGTTATAACCATGTAGTCACCAGGAGTCACCTTTCCTTCAGAATTGTCTTTATAACATTAAGAACAAGAATAATATACTTTTTGTTAATGTGTAGCCAGTTTGGCCTAGCCAGTAGTTAAGGAACCAGCTAGAAAGAGAAATCATGAATTCAAGCCCTGCTTTAGCCCCAAAGCCAGCTAGGTGACCTTGGGCCAGTCACTCTCTCATTCCAATTGACCTCACAGAGCTGTTGTTATAGGGAAAAGAAGAGGAGGAAGGTGTGTTGAGTATATCTGCCACCCTCAGTTATTTGTAAAAATAATAAATACAGATAGATAGATAGAGAGAGAGAGAGATAGATAGATAGATAGATAGATAGATAGACAGACAGACAGACAGACAGACAGACAGACAGACAGGTAGGTAGATGATAGATAGATAGATAGATAGATAGATAGATAGATAGATAGATAGATAGATAGATAGATGCAGTGGTGGGCTGCTTCTGGTTTGAACTGGTTCTAATGAACTGGTACAAACGACAATCAGCTGGCCTCATTCACTAGCCCCCACTGTATCCTGTCTTATATTTCCTTCTTTTGCAGCTCAGCTGATTTGTGTGACAAAGTGGATTACCATGCCCCAGCTATTCTACTTACTGGGGAAGGCTAGAAGGTGAGTTGAGAAGTTCAAATTGGTGTTTATTGAATGCTGAGTGCATACGCAAAGTGTGAACTCACAGAACTGGTTGTTAAATCAGTTGCATCCCACTGATAGGTAAGTAGATAGATAGATACATATTTACATAAACAGACAGACAGACAGACAGATGTCTAAGATTTTATGTATATTCTCCAAGAAAGTATTCTGCAATCTCCCTTTTTCCACAACAGTAAAACTGCATTGAGGATACTGAGATGTGAAGCATCGGAACAATATGGTTGCTTAGGAAACATTTTTATAACAGCATTTATCACACTTTCAAACACATTTCTATAAAAATGGAAATAAGTGGGTGACAAAAAGAAATAAAACACATCACCTTGATATTGAGTGAAATCGATCAAAACAGAGGTTAGAAAACATGCAAGAAGGTTTCCAGAGTGTGTTTCCAGAGTGTGTTAGTTATCATGGACAAAATTCAATTGGGATGCAAGACACCAAAAGTTGGTCCCAAGCAAAGAAAAATAAAACACCTTCCTTTTAAAAAAAACACTGTTATTTAAAGAACTTAATAACATTCTTTCTTTAAAAAAATAAAATATGTAACAACAAGCAAGAAGACAAAACACATCAAAAATGGGAATTTAAAAAAAAAAAACATCTTCAAAAGAAGATAAGAAGAAAAAAAAGAAGGGAGAAAAAGGTTTTTCAAAGGGGATCCTTGTCATGCAAATCAGTTTGGCAGGGGAAAAAAATATACCTTCATCTTCTGCACCTTCGTTAGCACCTAAATCATCTGTCTGTTTCTTTGTTAGGGGACCTAGGATTGAGAATGGAGAAAATGGAGGAAAAAGACAATTCAAGAATATACAAGACTAAAGAAAAAAGTCAATATTAAACTTCCAAAGATGTTTCAAGAAAAATTCTCCAGGAAAGAGATTATTATCTTATTATCCTGAAAATGTGTTTTCCAGTGAAATATCTCTCAATGGGTATATTGAGATGCTTTTTAATCAACTTCTATATAAAAAGCAAATATGCAGTCCAGATATTATATTAAACCTGAACATGAATATTTTTAATAGGAAAAAATAATAATAAAAGACCCATTATATACAAAATAACAGCCAAGGAATGTTTTCATCTGCTGAATTGACAAATTTATTTATAAGCACTGAAATATATACATTTCAAGGAACAACCGTTTAGCTTTTGGTGTGCATTCCAAAGATTCCAAATTGAAAAAGCAAGAAAAAGGTTTTTAAAAAGGAATTTGTTTTAAAAGAAACAGTCTTAACACATGCAAATTGAATTTCATAAATCCAGCCACAGTAATTAACAATTTCCAATGGTGTTTTTTTTTTCCATCCCGGTGTATATAATTTAAATGCAATTCTGAACATAAAAATCCCTTTGAACTTTAGAATGCTGACATTCTCGTTAAAAATAAAGAGATACCAAATTGGGATCAAAAACCAAACATTGGAAGGGTTTCTTTCATAAAATTCATTACCGTCTTAGCAGGTCAAGGCATTGCAAACTGATTCTTAAGAATAAAAGAATTAAGACTTAAAAACATTCATTGTCAGGAGACAAAAATACCATTAACCAGTGCAAGATTAATCACATTTTGCAAATGAAAATGGCTACTGTTTTCCTCAAGCATTCTGTGTTCTGTGCTTTTCTTCTTCTGATTGCTAAGAAAACCCAAGAAAACCCAAAGGCCATGAAAGACACTATTTGTATATACCACATCTTTTTATAATTTGAAAGCACACCCCAAAACAACTAAAATTCAGCACCACATTTATTTTACTCTTTTTTCGTGCTAACATAATTCTGTCACTTGCATGCATCACAGGGGGATATTTCTCCCTGCTGATATACAGTAGAACCATAGAACATTCAGTTTTTAAAAAAGCAGCCAAGCACCAAGTTAAAAAGAAAGAATACAAATCTCATGCATAAAATGATGACAATTGAAGGAAACTAAGGACAAAAGAAAAATCAGAAGGGAGTGATAAAGAGTCACCAGAACATGGATAGGCAAGAAGCGCACAGCAGTCCAAAGAAACATTAAAAGATTTATGCATCAAATATTCTTTTTTCATCCTTTTTTTTTCATATGACTATAAAATAGTAAACTGATTAGAAATTGGCAGTGTGAGGAGAAAAAAAACCCATGGAAAATTAGAAAGTACTGTCAGTGGAAGAGAAGACTGAGAAATACAATCAAATGCACTATAGGATTCCCCCTCCCCAAAAAAATGTTTGCTGCCTGAGGCAAAGAGATCTCTTTCCATGTTCATTTCAGATGCACACCCAGCATCACAATTCAGTGTTGCTGGGGAGAGAAATAAGGACCATATTTAGTTTCACAAATCTTCACCCGATTCCTATAACCTTGCAATAAATCATGCTGTTAGAGATGGAGATACTGATCATCAAATGCATACTACACACCCAGAAGAACATTTTCAATAGTTAAAGATGGTGTCCTTTCTTGCCTCACTTTTTGAGTTATGGCTAAACCAAATCCATACCCATTGGCATCAAAAACTAAAATTCTTCGTATACTTCAAACAACATGTTAACTTTGAACAAATGGACAATGCTGTAGGACAATGCCCAGGCTGTTCTGACCCAACTTTCCAAATGTGACAAACCCTCTGTAATCAATCAGTGATTCCTTTATTAGGAGCGCTAGCAGCCCTGGCAAAAAGTCTCTCTCTCTCTCTCAGCAGGCTAACAGGTTTGTCCAGCAGGGAGATGAATAGCTGTCTGCCACATCTATTCATCTCTGCCCCCTGCCTTTTATGCCCAGAGCTACGGTGGTTTCGTTAGCAGCAGTGGCTCTTCCATCCCAAGAATCAGCCCACAGATTTCCACTGCTCTCCTCTCCTCTGCCTTCTGCACATCTGTGCATCAGGCACTGGACCCACCTGTTCCTCCTCTTCCTCATCAGCCACCTCCAGACCAGGGGCCTATACTCTCCATCTGAGGGCTGAAAGACATTATGCTGATCCTGACTCCCATGCCTCCTCCTCATCTGATTTGACTTCTGGAGGGGCTGGTGGCTGACAGGCCACAACACAGGCTCTCATTGTGTCAAAAAAACAATAACTATCACTTCCACTACAACTGAAACTAGAAATGCAAAACCAAACACAGAAGTGCATTTTAAAATGACAACTGTTCTGACCCCACCCACCAGTGGAGGCACCAGATAAATTGTGGTGTAAGGATGGTACTGAGTTCTATAGTATTTGAACTATATCTAAAATATGATTCTCCTTCTAAATGGAAACTAAAATAGTAATTTTTGACTGGTGCATAAGAACCCAGGAGATAAATTTCTCCTTTTTGTTGCATTGTCATGTTAAGAAAGGCTGTACTTGTTGAATTCATATCTACTTCGCAGCCATTAAAGGCATCAAATGGCATTCTGAAAGGCAGATTCAAGCTGCTCACCTTTAACTATTATATCCATTTCCCTTCTTTCTGTGTCCTTCAGCTCAACTTATCTCAAACTAATAATAACACAAGTAAAGAAGCATTCCATCTTGAAGGGTGGATAAAATGGCCCTTTGTGCAGCTCTGTTGGTGATATTTTAGTTGAATGGCAGAAAATATCTTTAGATCAATACATGTATGTCAGTATATTGCCTAAATCTGGACTAATAGTTAGGCAATTAGTTGGTTAGTATTTACTCCTCTTGGAAAAAGCAGGATAGTGCAAGACAGAATAACATCTCTTTTGCTTCATTTTTAGTTTTTGACTTCCAAACATGTAAAGATTAGAAAGAGGAAGAAGAAAGATTTATTTTCCCTTGATCCTATGGTTTCAATGTTGCCATGGACACCATTCAGTTTGTTGTTGATGTTTGTTCCACCAAAATTGGAGGGAATACCAGTAACCATCAATGACAAACTTCTGATTCCAAAGGATAGCAATGGCATCCTTAATCCTGTTATTATTTGCCACAGGATGATTTGCTTTCATCATGATGAATAAATAGTAAGCTATGTTTAAGCAAGCATAACCAAAGAATTCTGATAGCCAGAATTGTGAGAGGTTTCAGGCTTGGGATTTTTATCCAATACTCTAGGACAGGAACACAGGGATTGATGCTGGCATATCCTCATATATACTATGTTATTCATCCACTGATGTAATTCACACACTGTGGTAAACCAGCTTGTTAGGAACTGAGCCACGCAAGCGTTTTCTTGACACGTTTCAACAACATAAATAGAACCAAAGTTACTTGACTCAATTTGTGGTTTTTTTAAGGACGCATAAAGGCTGACTGCATACAATACAATTGTCTAAAAAAGAGCAGTCTCCAACCTTTCTGGCACCAGTTTCAGTGGGGGAGTCTTCTTTGGGCCAGGCATGGGAGGGATGGTTTTTCCCACAATCTAGATCCTGCGCATGTGTAGATCAAGCTTCACTTGCTTGCTGCTTGCATGGCCCAGTTCCTAACAGGCTGTGGACCAGTATTGGGTTGCAGTCCAAAGGTTGGAGATCCCTGCTCTAAAATACAATTGCTTATTTAATGGTTTACCCTACTGTAAACTGTAAAGCATAATCCAAACAGTGAGTCTTGTAGAATCTGTATTCTCAAAATCAATTTAGCACAATATAAAGCCATAATTAAATCAACCACCTCAAAAAAACCGAGACACTGAATTATAACTACCTAACCCCAACAAATGTAACTAGTGTCATGACTTGTGGTAGTGGTGGGTTTTTTGTTTTTGTTTTGACTGTATATAATATCTCATAGTCTGCTTAACAAATGAACTAAACCATTTGTAAAAGAAAGTCCCTTGATTGCTATCACATTTATCAAGTTGCAGAGTCATCTTACATTTGACTCCTGCCACAACTATCTCATGATACTTATTAGTACTAATGGGAAAATGGACCATAGGTCAGTGACCCAGGAGTGCAATGCAAGGAGCAAAAGGAATTATGGCATCTCGTAATAACAATTAATGGCTGGGTAGCAGAAATAAGAAAACTGCTATATGTGAAATAGAGGAAGCTCCTTCTGAACTCATTTCATTTACATTTGCTCCTTGGTCTCATTTTCTACTAAAAATATAACTCAGCCTGCTCCTCAGAGACCTACCAGTTTAAAGTAACCAGCTTTAAAGGGGAAAATACATCATATTGTATCTTTTCCTAATGAGATTGTGTGCCCGAAGGAAGATATGTGAATGTCTGTAAGGCATGTGATCAAGGTACTGACATACCAATATGATTGGTGCTTAATTATTATGGAGCATGTAATTCTTCTTCTTAATGAGATACCAAAGCAGATAACATTTATTCATTTAAAAGGGATTAAAGCATAACCATGGGGGCGTGGAATTAAAAGACCATAAACCCTGACTGGTACACCAGATACACGCAGGGGCAAGAGCTGTTTCAGTCATTCTGCTTACATTTCTAACAGTTCCAGTATCTCATATAAAAATAATGTTAAAATTTACAATAACCAGATCCACAAACGTAACTGGAAACCAAGAAAATCAGTTCATTTCTGCATCCAAAGATGCCATGAATACTAACTAGAAGGAGTGATGAGTTACAGTAGTCAGAGAGAAAAGTAGTATTCCAATGGTGCCAAATTAGAACTATAAAGCAATAAACAAGTAGTGTGTTTCAAGCAATTTTTCATGGGCCAAATAAGCACAGGTAGTCCTTGATTTACAACAGTTTATTTAGTGACCATTCAAAACTACAACAGAACTGAAAAAAAGATTTATGACCATTTTTCACACTTGCGACCATTGCAGCCTAGTCCTTTGATCAAAATTCAGATGCTTGGGAACTGACTCTTATTTATGATGGTAGCAGTGTCCCAAGGGCATGTGATACCCTTTTGTGACCTTCTTATGAGCAAAGTCAATGGGGAAGGCAGGTTCATTTAACAAATGCTGCAGTGATTCACTTAATACCTGTGGCAAGAAATATCATAAAATGGGGCAAAATTTACTTAACAACTGTCTCACTTAGCAACAGAAAATTTGGGTTCAATTGTAGTGAAAAGTCAAGGACTACCGGTATAAAAATCTAAACTGTCCTATGTTTTTCTGATATGAAGTACAAAAAGATATATCCCATCCAAAGACCTTATATTTTTATTCAGGAAACTGCAAAATTAACTGTAGAAGCTTGCAATAGTTAAAAATGTTTTATAGCAAGTGACTGGGGCAACTGTAAAAATTAGTATGACCAACTAATCAGAAGCTGTGAATATCATTAATACAGGCCAAAATATGACTTCCGGTTTCTTGGATAGTTCATCAGGCCATCACCAAAGAAAGCATATTTGGTCCTTAATAACTCTTACTCAAGGTCTTTTGAATTTTTTTTTAGCAATGTCCAAGTAATGTCCTTTCAGGGTGAACAAGAGTAAGGCAAAAAAGAAGTAGTAGGTAGCAAAAGAAATCTAGGGTAGGAACTAAGGAGAAACATCTCACACAATGTCTATGAAAATTCTCAGTCCACCAAGATATGGTTGTCCCAAAAGTGCTTTTTCAGGAGGCAACTGGACTACCTTATTTTTTCCTTGAAGAGTTTCACTTCTCATCCAAGAAGCTTCTTCAGTTGTGACTGAATGTTGGAAAATGGAAGGATTTATATTCTTTGCAACTCATCTGTCATTTGAGAGAGTGCAAGAGAGAGTACGAAAGGCCAGATGACTGCAAGGAATATAAATCCTTCCATTCTCCATCATTCAGCCACAACTGAAAAAGCTTCTTGGATGAGAAGCGTAACATCTTCAAGGAAAAAAGAAGAATGTTTCTGAAAAAGCATCTTAGGGACATCCAACACAAACTATTTAACAACAGTTTCACTGACTCCATATCTTTCTATACTTACAAGCTACCCTTAACGTACAGGATGCGTATATTGCCTTCTGTTTTTTTCAGCTCTCATTTTATTTAATTATAGTGGAGGGCTTCTTGAGTCCCCATTCATACTGCACCAAACTTACTTTGGTTACTGTTTCTTCTGATGGTCTTAAGTTTTACTTTTATATCATAAAACAATCAGAAGCAAATGTTTATTTGCAGCCATTTTAATCATTTTAATAAAAATTGATACCTCACAATAGATGACATGCTATCCACTATCTTTCACTGACATCATTTCAACATTTACTTATCCATTTCCTCATCTTTAGTTCATAGTCTACCCAAATACAAAATGTTATCTATTTACTCTAATCCACTATTTATATACAACCTGCAAGCAATGCACACTTATTTTTCTTGTCAAACACAAATACTTAATAGATTAATTCTCAAATCTATATATTGCTTGCTGCTTTATACATTTGTCTAACATTTGCTTTGGGTAATTCAGGATCTTGGTCAATGACATGACATCCTATGCATATAAAGATACACATACATTATTTTTCTCAACTACACAGTTCAAACATTATAACGAACATTCTTCACACATCCATCTATACATACATAAAATAACTCATCAGATATCGGGCATCATGTGTCCTTGCTTTATTCTTTGTTCAAAGCTTAACAGTTCACTGAGCTTTATGGTAATATGCACTTTGCTTCCATCATACACTAGTTTTTATCGCATTCAGCAATTGATCTTCAGCTACATATTTGTAGAAACATTTCAAAATCATAAGTTATTCATTTTATCATACATTTTAAGACAACAAATGCACAATACATTTTCCTTCTCTCATTGTACATTTTTCAATAACTTGTTGAGGAAAGAGAAAAAACCCATGTTGCATAAAGCTAAACTAAACTTCCCAAATTTAATTTGTTGGTTTAAGAGCATGCCATGTCATTCCAAATTCCACTCCATTCTTTGGTATCATTTCCTCTACCTTTTCAATCAGTATACTGTCAAATTCCATTCCAAATTCCATTCTATTCATGCCACTATTTGATATCACTTTCTCTACTAGAATACTGTCAAGCAGTTTTCTAGACATACTGAATAAACCAATTCCCTGCAGTTTTTCCCTTGGCCAAAGGGAATAAAAATAGGTTCCTTTCAATCATCAGTGTTAAATACAGTTCTCACGCTCATATTAAAAAACTTTGTAAAGATAATTCACCAATGAAACATGACTATAGACACCGCTTTTATACCAGCTGGAGATTATGAGTTATTTCTAGCAATTAATTATTTCAAAACTTATCTTTAAAAGTTATGTTATTTTAGATAAATTTTAGTGTATTCTATATTTTATCTATACAATGAAATTGTACATATTTGTGTTTTGCTTAATATTTCAATTTAAGATTTTTTTCTACAAGTTCACGTCCCACACTGAATCTATGACATATATCATTCCATAACATAACATTTTATGTGTCTACATTTCTACTTGCAACTTTACTATACCTTAACAATACAGCATTTATGACTTAATTTTCTTCATTTTTTTCTTGGCCTGTTTCATTTAAAATATAGTTCAATTTTACCACATATTAGAATCTTTTCCATACAAACTACTAAAATACTTTTTCCCTGCATTCATCTATTTTGTTTTCCACTTTTTTCTTTGACCTACAAAAATATTGTACATTTTTTTGCTTTTCAGTTCAGTAAGATGTCTTTGTTAGATCTGTAGAATGTAAAAGGGCGACTTTGATGTTCTTCTCAGACAGATATCTATTAAATTGGGTGGTTTAAAATATCAAGCTGCCTTTATTTTTTAAAAAAGGAAATTCCATTTCATCCACAAGAGAAAGAAAGGTGTAATAAGAGATGGATCTGTTATTATATTATATATTAGTGGAAATAAAAACATCTCTTAGGGAAGTGGTGGCTAACCTTTTGGGGCTCCTGTGCCAAAAATTGTGCATGCACACTCATGTGCCAGCATCCAGAAGGCAATGCGTGCCCCCCACGCTCCCTGCGCATGTACACACAATTCCCCCCACTGCCCCCTTATTTGCACTGTGCCTCCCAGCTGATTTTTGGCCTGTTTGAGGGTTGTTTTTTTTTTTTTNAGGGTTTTTTTTTTTTTTTGCCTCCCAGATGCTTGAAGACAGCTTCTGCAGTATTTGCAGGCCAAAAAATAGGCCCGTTTCATCACTTTCGGTATTACAGGAAGTGATGAAATGGGCCTATTTTTCGGCCTGCAAAGGCTGCAGAAACTGTCCTCAAGCCTCTGGTAGGCCGAAAATCAGTTGTGAGGTGTGTGCATCCACAGTGAGGTAAGTTTGCCTGTGGCTCGCATGCCAGCACAAATGGCTTTGTGCACAGGTGGCATGCATGCCATAGGTTCGCCATTATGGTCTTAGGATTTAGCTACTTTGATTAACAACTATTCATGAACGAAGGCAAATATATGTGTCCCAGATGTTGCAGGATCCAATCTGGGTCAGTCACTGGGACCAGCAGTTTAATTTTCTTAGTTTTCAGACTCATGCTGGAGCCCATCCTCAGAGAACATACCTCTAGCCAACTATTAGAACATGGCAACTGTTCAAAAATTATCATGCAACATAAAATAAGATACTCAAAATATTTTAAATGTCATTTTAATAAATATATTTTATTAATTATGAGCCTATTAATGACAACTGAGGTGTTTTGAACAAGTATTTGCTTTGGCTGGAATTGTATGATTATGATTAGACAACATGTTTTAGATCCTTCATTAAAGGCCCTGTCACACTGGCCGACAGATGCACTGGCCGACGGATGTAAAAAGGACACAGCGGACGAGAAAAATGTTCCATCTGTTGTTATCCGCTCTCAAAAGGGGCAAAAATTTTGCATAAACCAGAAGCAGATACAAGAAGGAACCGGACAGGAGGAAGGACGCAGGGGGGATGGAAGCCGGATGCTCCACGGAAGCCTAGCGGATGGAAGTGGATGGGAGCGGATGGCACATCTTGCAAGGCTTCGGGGACGCCAGCAAAGTGGACGCAGAACGGATACAGGGATGCAGAGCGGACGCCGAGCGGCTTGGAAGGCGGATGCACAGCGGAAGCCGAGTGGATGAAGTGGATGCACAGTGGAAGCCTAGTGCGATGCCTAGCGGGAGCTAGTAGAGCTAGGCATTCACTGCGCGCAATGTGGCGAGGAAGTTGCATGCAGCCCGCGGATATAAAGGAGGCAGCTGCACCAAGCAGGTCACAATTCAGAGGAAAGACTGCTTCCAGAGACATCGACCTGCCTTGCAGCCTGCCCCTGCCTTGCATCGCTGTTGCCAGCCTGCCTGCCAGCCTTGCTGCCGGCCTGCCTTTCCAGCTCCTGCCAGCCTCCTGCCAGCCTTGCCTACTTGCCCTGCCTGCCAGCCTTGGTGCCTGCCTGCTTGCCAGCCTTCTGCAAGCCTTCTGCAGCCCTTGGTGCCTGCCTTCCTTTGCCAGCCAGCAACCCCAAAACCATGGTGAACGAAGAGGAAGCTTCAGCCATTCCTGCCAGCCCTGGCTAAGAGGGACAGGCGACACCTCCCACACCTGGCCCTCACTCTCGCTTCTGCTTGGGGCTTCTTCTGCAGCACGGCACGTTCTTCTGGGGCTGAGGCTTCTGCTGGGCTTTGCTTCTGGAGGGAAAGCTGAATGATGATGGCTTATCGGCAGGGTGCTTCTGCTCGTGCTTACTCTGCTGATTGCTGCTTTCTGGCGGTAGTGCTTCTGACTGTATTACTTGACTGATGCTCGCTTCTGCGCGGTGGTGCGCTTCTGGCTGATGCTGCTTCTGGAAGGAGCTGATGATCGTCTGTTCTGGCGGTGGTGCTTTTCTGGTTGCTTACTCTGCTGTAGCTGCTCCTCGTCCTGCGTGGTCCTGTGGTCCTGCTGGTCCTGCTCGGTGCTCCTGGCTCTTGCTCCGTGCTCTTGGTCTGTCGTGTTCTGGTCGTGCTGCTGCTCCTGGTACTGGCTGGTGCTCCTGGTGCTTGGCTCGGCGCTGCTGGTGCTTACTCTGCTTGCTGCTGCGATCCTGGTCCTTGCTGTTGCTTGGCTGCTTCGCTTCTGCCATGCTGTTGCGCTGTGATGATGATGATGATGATGATCCCTGACTGTGCTGCTGCTGCTGCTGATGATCCTGCTGGTGCTGCTGCTTTTGGTTGGTGGTGTGGAGGAGCAGCCCTACAACCTGGAAGCCCGCTCTGATGAGGGTCCATGTGGTTCCTGCCAATGGGAGGAGAGGCATAAACGCGAGAACGGGAGAGGAGCAACACAACATCTTGGGAGGAACATGAGGATCGAAGTTTGCTGGAGTGGCTGAGAGAGAATGACTATCTATGGCGGACAGGGACACAGGCTTCACAGGGACACGAAAGGAAGGCAGGCTGCTTGGAGAGAAGAAGGGGAGAGCCCTGGGCTAACACTTCGGAGGTGGCTCTCGCTGTCTGGACGCACATGCCACCTGGTACGGGAAGCTGCACCTCAGAAATCCTTGGCAGGCTGGCGGTCAGCTGACGACAGTCAGAGACCTAACGTCATGGCAAAATGCAGCTTCCTGGAGGGTAGATCCGCCACCAAGGATGCAGCCCCTCTTCACAAACCCTCTTCTCAGGCAGCGCTGCTGAGGAGCCAGTCTCTTTACCGGCCGAGAGTCAGGCTGCTGTCTCAGGCCAGGTGTCTGTGGAGCCGTCGCCATGATGGACGAATCCGCGGGAGAGCTGTTGTAACCGTAGCAGAGCACAATGGAGGACTCTGAGCAGTGGGAGAAAGGAGACGGCACTTTCACCACAGTCCTACCGCTTCCACCCCAGCTCACCTCCAAGAAAGGCAGAGATAGCCAGACGGAGGGGCAGAGCCACAACTGTCCTGCTGGAGATAAGAGACACCGGATCAGGAGC
The DNA here is from genome assembly GCA_004320025.1 of Laticauda laticaudata. Lineage (NCBI taxonomy): Eukaryota > Metazoa > Chordata > Lepidosauria > Squamata > Elapidae > Laticauda > Laticauda laticaudata. The sequence continues at coordinate 18,126 of BHFT01044778.1, forward strand.
AGCATTAGATATCCTCTCTCAGCTGGTCGCAAACCGACTCCTCATCCTCCAACCGCAAGCCTTCCTACACAGCTATGTCAACGCAGACCTCACGGACATGGCAGACCCAGTACATGTGGTGAAGGAACGGATCACCAACTGCCTTCACACCGCCAGATCAGATGAACTGCTCCACCCAGTCCAGTCTGCTCTTCCACCCCAGGTGATGTCCCCTCCATTCCAAGTGTTCCACAGGTCCTCACTACCACGGGGTACGGCTACCAGGAGCCAGCAGCACAGGCCAGCAGCCGCTTCCCGTCCAGGGCACAGACTTCATGGACGACAAGTGCGACTGTTCACCGTGCCACCGATACACCCACGGTCACGATGCACCCATGCCAGTCTCACCAGCTGCAGACAAGACAGTCCCACTACACTGCTCCTTCTCCACCACAGCCAAGCCCAGCCTCAGTACAGAGCACCTAGGTGGCCTAACTGTAGACTTATTTGGAAACTTGCTTGGGTCATTTTTCTTTTTACAGCTTGTTATTAAGCTAAAGATTATCTTTGCTTCACACACTTGCTTCATTTATTTTGTAAATAAAGTCTTGGTGGGTATTATCAACTTTAGAAATGTTTATACTTTGCATGCTGTTGGGATGCGGTAAGGATAGCAGTGGGGTGGGCAGGGTACCTGTGGGATGGGTAATAGCTGTGGGATGGGCAGGGATACCTTTGGGATGGGTTGAGGAAATCTGTGGGATAGGTTAAGATTGCTGTGGGATGGCAGGGATAGCCTGTGAGATGGGCAGGAATATCTTTGGGATGGGTAATAGTGTGGGAATGGGCAAAGGATTACCTTTGGGATGGTTGAGATATCTGTGGGATGGGTTAAGATAGCTGTGGGGATGGGCAGGGATACCTGTGAGCACTGGGAGGGATACCTTTGGGATGGGTATAGCCTGTGGGATAGATAACCTCCAGTGCAGCATGTGGGACTCTATGTTCGCACCCTCCGAGATGCCACACCTTTGGCCCTTTATTATAATAATCAATGCGTAATCATTATTATTCCCACTCACACTGCTTCCAGCTGGGGAGTTGCACAGTGTTTTCAGGAAGTTGCGCTGCTTCTTCCTTCACGTGAGGCTTTCTGTTTGGGGCCTTGCAATCCTCAGTGTCTATCAAGGTTTTGCCTTTACGCATCCATTCCCCAGGCTCCAGGGTCCCCATTGCCTTGTTGAGGTCACAAGCCTGTTCTGCAAGACTGGGTGCGGTGCGCATTGAGATTGTGCAGGATGCACGCAAGCTTCCACGATCCTCCTCACGGTCTCTGGGTGATGCTTCATGGTGGTGAGAAGTACTGGTAACCTGGTTTTGGCCAGGAATGCCAAAGGCGTTCTTCCCACCACGCCTTGCCCTGGACAGCCTTGTAGTTTGAAGAATCCCTCTGCCATGGTGAGGTGTCTTTGAAGTGTAAGGGCTTCATGAGGTAGGCTTCTGAGGGAGAAGGCGTAATCCCCCATGATGAAGTAAGGGCAACATCTTGCGTGTCGTTGGGCAGGGGGTCTGGAATTGGAAAGCCCATGATGAGGTTCTGCCGTTCCAGCCCCTCCTTGAGGTGACTGGCGTTGTTATACCGGGCATCCTAAGTTGAGCCCATTGCCTGAAGCATTGATGTACATGAACTGTAGTCCAGCAATAGACCATGTAAAGAGGAGATGCTGAGAAGCCGCTTGTAGTTAAATAAGTGGGACCGCCCGACTTGGCTGGAGCTTTGCAGGCCACGTGCTTTGCCATCTATGGTTCCAACGGTGCTGGGGGAAATTCGCACCTCTGATACCACTGCTTTGCAACTTTCTTCCAGCTTTGCTTTCAGTGGCAGGGCCACTGGGAGGAGCCTCCTCCATCGTATTCTTCGATGATGGCCTGCACCACTTCCACTGACCATAATGCTGATGGTGTTGTGTGGGCACCCTACAGCATACTGATATTTCTGTAAGGTTGTCCTGAGTGGCCATGAGTCAGTGCCACCATTGAGCCCATGTGTCCAGGCTGGGCTGGAAGTTGGTGTTTGGCTTGGTCAACCTGGGTCTCAGCCGCTCCACAACTTCATCAAACTGGTGGACGGCATCCTATGAAGTTCTGAAATGACGACGGGTCTTCATTCCTCAGCTCCATCAGCTTTGTTTGTAACAAGTCCCGTACTCTGGCTCTTCTCCCGATCCATCTTCGGACCCAGACGCTTCTTGGCCACTACTTTTCTTCCCGTAGTAGAGTTGAAAGAGCCTGTACGATGGCTTTCACAACTGTTTGCAGAAACGATGGTGGCTACCAAAAGGAGTTTGGTTAATGATCCATGGTGGACATGACTGGATGCTGTGCGAAGGCAAGGCCAGATGAAGGCTGCAGAGGTTGCAGCCAGCTAGGCTGCTGGACTGAAAGTGGAGATCCAGGTGAGTTGCTCCCCTTTCTAATAGGCAATGTAGGTTTTTCCGACTATGTGGCCTTTTGCATCCTCTAGGCATCCTCTTGGGACATCCTTAATTATTGAGAAAGGTCCCCTCTGCGAATGCTTTTTTCCATTTAAAATGCTTTCTTTTGCGATCTGGCAATCCCGCTTTCATCCTTTCTACGTCCGTGCTACTAATGTGCGCATCGTTCCGCGTCCGTTTCGCTTCTCCCTGTGTCCGCCTTTCTGCTGGACGGATTTGAGTTGTGCGGATGCGCGAGTGGATGCTAGCATGATGTAGCGGACACGTAAAGATGGACACGGATGCAGAACGGATGTTCCCCCGTAATGCCTAGCGTGGCAGAACGGATCGCGTTGGTACATTTCTCGCTCAGAAAGTTTTGAAGCAGCTCAAGAACTTTTTGAGCGGATGAAATGTCAGTCGACGGATGCTGGACGGTTAGAGAGGGAAGACAAAACGGCCGCAGTGAGTAACAAATGGAAGCAACTCGCTTAACCAACGGATGGCCAAGTGTTTTTGCTCCATTTTACATCTCCTGCTTCCTCTTTCCATCCGTTGATGCAATGTGACAGGGGCTTTAGCTACCATACTGTTCCACTGAAATTTAATTATTACACATAGAAATTATAAGATGATTATATAATGAAGTTTAACTTGGTCACTACACCCTTAAGCCCTTCTCAACATGAACAAATGTTCTTTCAATTCCATATCAAACAAGTTTCAATTGCCTATTTTATTATTTGTCAATTTTATATGCTTATTTTGCATACATTTTAATATATTGATCATTAATTGACTGGATATGTGAATTTAATGCACTAGTCTGACATGTCTAGTCATGAACTGGTCTGACATGAGTTTGAAGAGAGAGAGAAGAAAGATTGTATGAGAACTGTAAAATGCTTAATCAAAATTTTTTTCTCAAATGTGAGGTTTCCGTTTTTAAATTTGAAGACAGGTTAAAAGTCTGCTGATTGTGCCCTATTTCCTTGTTAAAAGTTGATGCTAAATTATCAGCAGTGACTACAAGATGTTTTCTTTGATTATCTGGCTTCATAAAGATTGGCACAGGCACCAGATAGATAATCTGGATATTCCTTCAGAAAAATCGAAATACATGGTATTGATCTTACATATAGAAATATCATTTAATCTGATGCTGTGGGAATTTTTGAACAAAGTTTTGGCCAACTGCATAGGATTTTGTAAACAAATCACAAAAAAGAGCCTTAGGACTTTACCCTTTAGCAGGATAACTATCTGAAAGCAAAGCACAATAGGGCTGAATTTTGTTTCAGGAGAGAACCTTGCAAAACAAAATAAAAAAAATATGAAAGACTGCGTTAAAAAATGGACTGCATTGGGCCAATGTCAGGGAAAAGCAACCAGAACTACTGAAGACTCTCAACAATAGTTTCATTGCTGGTCAACTACTGTATTTTGCAAGCATCTCACCATATTGTCTGAATTTCTTGGGAATGGCAAAATAAACCTTTAAGGATTCCAGCCTGTGACACTCACTGACACTCACATTCATGCCCCTCTTAACTCTCCCTCCAATCTAGCCAGAAAATCCATCATATCCTACTTCTGCATAGAAAAGGGAGTAATTAAAAATCCCCAAATGCATCTCTAGATGGACAGCAGTTCAAAATTTTGCTCACTCCTTCTTTATAAGTCTTCCACTTGCTTTCTTCCCAACATAACATCTAGAGCAGAGTTATGTATCATGGTTCAGAAAGTATTCCAGGAGCCATAGACTTTATCATTTTCCTGTTTTGTTCATTAATTGGGTTGTGTGTATTCCAAATCCCACACAGGATTATTATAAATAATTACTTCTAACACAATATCTCAGGGAACTCAACAGTCTATCTTTCCTTTTAGTTTTATCTTTGTAGCCCCTTCTAGTTTTTTGTTGTATGCAATCAAGTTTAAAAAGAAAAACAAATAGGGATTATTAGACTGTTATTGTGTGATCTTTCTGATAACATGCTATGGTTTAGCTCCATTTCTTTTTCTATATACGGTAGACAGTCACAAGTTGTTAAAATGGGAGATAAATTATAATCTATGCATAAAATAGGCATATAATGCCTGTCTGGAAACTGCAGGAAAATTTGTGTTTGGAAGTCATGGATTATCAGAAGTATTAATACTGAACTTATTGCTAATGAAGTTTTTAAACTAATTGAATTACTACAACATCAAGTTTAACTTTGCATATCTGCAGAATGTCAGTATATGAAAACATCTTTTGGTTACACAATTTGTTCCACTAGCCATGTCTATGCCTCCCAATGTAGTCAATATTTCCACCTGTTTTAATAATATGTAAGGCTGCAGCATTCTTTATAAACAATTAAAGAGCATTGTAAAGTGATTATTAAATAGTTACAAGAACTCTGAATAATGAGTTAAAACATCCCATATTAACAGATTAATGATTACAGTTTTAAAGACCAATAAATTTATTTCTTTTGATCTAAGATTAAATTGATTCAACCCAACATTTTTTTATGTTTTGGACACTCCAGAGAATGTCTTAAAAAGTGTTCGCTGATTACGTTGGAAATGTAAAATGGGTTAGGAGACACTTATTTGAATGACATAAGTTTATCCCATTATTGCCCTGTTTTGGACTGATATCTCCTCTTGACATTATGTCTACCTCACATTCAGGATCTCTTGAAATCCTTATATCCATTACTAATTATTTTAATCTTTCATCAAAAACAGTGACTTTTAAATATGTACTTCCATTTGCCATGTGTATGCATGGATAGATATGTTTAAACAACTTGGTTGAGCTTTAAAAAAAACAAAGGTCCTTTTTCTTTCATCTTATACACACTTATCCTTTCATGTCCCTTAGCGAAGTAACTTTTTTCCTTGAACTGCATTTATTGGAATACATTTCTTCTCAACACTCTTTCCTAGTGGGTTTTTTTTTTTTTTTTTTTTGTTATCATCACCATGGATTGTAATATGCAACTATTACCAACCCGTGAATTCTTAGTTTCATACACCACCATAATAGTATTAATATCACAACTTTATACCTTTGGCATATATTTGTTTTGCTTTTTCATTAAACTAAGATTTTCTGTATGTATTCATCAATTCCATTCCATAATATAAAACCACATTTAAACAAATATATTTAGACCCTTTTCCTGTCCCTCAGTTTCATAATTTCTTTCTTTCTTTCTTTCTTTCTTTCTTTCTTTCTTTCTTTCTTTCTTTCTTTTCTTTCTTTTCTTTCTCTCTCTCTCTGTCCTTTCTTTCTTTCATCACTTCATTTGTGTTCTTTACATTCCAAAACACAATCTTCCATATGCCATGGTCTTCAACAAATAACACCATGAAATTTAAACTTTGGCTTTGCTCAAATGAAACAGTAATTTAATGCTCTTTAGAAAGAATAGTTTATACTATATTACCAGCTTGGTCTATTGAACAGTTCCTCATAATAGTAAAGAATAGTAAAAAAAGTATGTAAGTCTTCATGTCATAAGCATAACCAAAGCCCAATTTTATCACAAACATGCTGCTTCTATTCTACATCAGCTAGTATTTCTAAATTAGAGTCTGCCTCATAAGCCAACATTTTGTAGTGCACATCTACCTAATAAGACATGTGCAGTGCAGTGCTACATTTAGGATACATAGAAGTTCTACACTACTAAATTTCTACAGAGTTTTTCAATAAAGATGACAATATGTGAAATCAATGCATACAAATAAATTCTTAAACAGAGTATAGAAGAGATGGAAAATCAGAAGGCTCTTCCACCAAAGGAAATTGGCATTCATGAAGAAATAATGGCAAAATATGTTCAAACAATATTGAGGTGGCCATGAATTTACTGAAAAATTGAGCTCAAATGAAGGTATTTTATTTTCTTCTGCCACTCTATTTTAAACATTTCTCTCTGTGTGTCTCTGCCTTTATGCATAAGCATGCAGTATTTCTGATCTTTCAAACCATATCTTATTCTGTGGGAGCCCTGATGTTCTGAAACCTTGATTGTTTCTTGCAGGTGTTTCATTACCCAATTTACATTATATCATCAATGTTAAAAGGAAATGGGGTTTTCTATTTTATTTATATACAAGTGGCTTCCCCAGTCAGTATTCGTGGAAGTGTTTTTGGTGGTTCCTTGATTAGACTGGAGTTAACAGTTGGATTGTTTATCTGAGTTGGTAGTTTCTTGATTGGGCTATCCTAGTCATTTATACACAGGTGTTATCATGTGCATATTAAATATTCAGTGTGTGATAAGAAGATCCACTATATAATGAAAATTTGGCAATATTATTTAAAAGAAACACACAAACAACTATTGCATGGTGCTAAAAAAGTAATTTATATGCCTTAAGGGCACCTATGTTAATATTCCTATTTCTAATGTCTTGCTTTATTACTGTGCTAGGCTGTACATAACCTTATGCAGGTGGCCGCTCTGCAGAGAAAGTTAAATTTGCAAATGAATTTAGCTCTCTAAGTTACTACCCTTCCCTCCCATTTGCCTGAGAATTCCAACCCCTAATCAGAGCTAATTAAACTAATTGCTCACTGTAATAGCATTGTTTTACTATGCTTACTCCACTCCAAGTTTATATACATACACACCCACCCCAGAGATAAGGGTGTGTGTGTTATTTTAACACAGCAAGCAGACACAGGGACACATGATCAGTTTATGAAATAACAAGAAGAGTCTAAAACATGAATGATGGCATGTGTGTATTTACAGTAAGAGATGTATAACCTGTGCTGTCAACATCTCACACACTTGATTGTGAAACAGAATAACTAGTTACTTCCACGTACATGTTTCCCAAGTATCTAAGGTGAAAAAAAAATCTTCATTTTTCAAGACTTTTCCTGGAAAATGGAGCTAATTGTTAAAAGCAGTGTTATGACGAAGAAGGACATTTCACAGGATCATCACACTCAACATGATCAGTTATGGTGCTTTAAGCTTTTAGTCATGAATCTTTCCCAACTTACCTTTCACATATAATACCTGTGCTTATGACTGATTGAAGGTTTTGGAGTCTATCAAGACTAAAGGTCAGTTTGATTGCGATTTAACATACATGAAACAAAACCACTGAAATCCATGGTTTTTAAATAAGCTTTCATTCGATATATAGTCAAGTCTTAATCTATTCTATGGTTTGCTTTGATTACGGGAATGAATTTCCTTGAGAATGAATGAATGAATGAATGAATGAATGAATGAATGAATGAATGAACGAAGAAAGAAATACATAGCCTGATGCAGGTTCTTGCGACTTCCCACTTCCGCCATCCCTTAACAATCTCATGTCTCTCTAAATTTCTTGGAATTAACTTTCCAATTCACTTTTACCCAAAGCTGGCTGAGATTGCCCCAAATAAAGGATTCTGGAATCAAGCAAAGCCTTTTACATTAACCTAAACTCTGGATTCAACTAACACATATAACAAGTACTGCTTACTTCTCTAATGAAATACTTATATGCAAGGAATTCCCATATTATTAGCCTAATCTATGCTCCACTAGGATAGACTTCCTTTCTGAGAGCAGAATGACCCAGTTAAATTCTGTAGAGTGTTTAATTCTTACCTGTGAGAAAATCAGATTTAATAAATAATCCTATTAATAATCTGCAACTCCTACAGATAACTAGAGGCTGAGATTCCCCTAATTCCCATTTTCCAAAAAGTTCCACTTCCAGAGAATAAAATAACTATCCAGGATTACCTAGGCTAAAGTTATAGAATAAAGTTTTCGATCATTTCCTGCTACCATGAAGCATATTATTCTTAGCTAGGATCAACTTTTCCTGCCAATTCTGGAAAAGGCATCACTTGTCTGTCACTGGTATTCAAGTTTCTTCAAAGAATGATATATTAAACATGTCATTTGTTCTTGTTAGCAGAAAAGAGGAGGCAAGTAGAGAGAAAAATTGGGGGTTTTCATTTTTTTTTTAAATGGCACAAAGCAGAGTACACAAAAGGTGTACTTTAAATATGACTAACAAAACAATAAATCAGGGAGAGTAAAATGTGAGGCAGGTGTTCAAACTATCACAAAATTACAGAAGAGTTGGGAGGGACCTTGGAGGTCTTATAGTTCAACCCCCCGCTTAGGCAGGAAACCCTATACCAGAGACGACTAACCTTTTTGACATCAAATGCCCAAAGCACGCACGTGCATGGACATCCCCATCCTACGCATGCACCCCCACATGCACTCTCGCATATGTGACCTGCCCCCCACCCCATGCATGTACAGCAGAGACCCAAAGAGCACTTGGCCAGTGGAAGGTGCACACACATGCACAGCAGAACTGAGCTGAGGCAATGGCTCACATGCCCACAGGGAGGGCTCTGTGTGCCACCTATGGCACATGTGCCATAGATTTGCCATCACAGCCCTATACCATTTCAGACAAATGTTCTCCAATCTTCTCTTAAAAACTTGCAGTGTTGAAGCATTCAAAACTTCTGGAGGCAAGTTGATTAATTGTTATAACTGTCAGGAAATTTCTCCCTATTTCAAGGTTGCTCCTTTCCTTGATCAGTTTCTACCCATTGCTTCTTGTTCTGCCTTCTGGTGTTTTGGAGAAGAACTTGACTCTTGATTCTTTGTGACAATGCCTCAAATATTGGAACACTGCTATCATGTCACCTTCTTTTTCATTGAATTAAACATACCCAATTTCAGAAGTGCTCCTTATATATTTTAGCCTCCAGTCTCCTAATCATCTTTGTTGCCATTCACTGCACTCTTTCTAGAGACTCAATATTAATCCCATTGGTAGATAGTATGATGAGACAGAAAATGCCAAACATTTTTTTCTGCACTGGAGTCCCTATTACAATCATATTCCTATACATTTAGTGGTTAGTTTTTTCCTTTATCTCTTCAAACAATAGATGTGCTTATTTTTAATGTCTTTGGTAAAGTTTTTAAGGTTCTAATTTACAGATGTTACAGAATAACAGAGTTGGAAGGGACCTTGAAGGTCTTCCAGTCCAATCCCCTTTCAAGCAAGTGATCCTATACCATTCCAGACAAGTGGCTGTCCATCCAGTCTCTTCTAAAAAGCCCCGATTAATGGAGCATCCATAACTTCTGAAAGCAAGCTATTCCAAAGTTAATTGTTCTCACTGTTAGGAAATTTCTAATTCTAGTTCTTCTCTCCTTGGTTAGTTTCCATCCATAGATAGATAGAATTTAAAAAAAAGAAAAATTATTTGGGTTTTCACAAAAACAGAATACAAATAAAACATCTTTTTTGAAAATAGCATGGTCCCAGGTTATCAGCCAGGTGTTAATCAAAATTCTTCATACAGACACAAAACTCAAATTTCATGCTCATTTTTATATTCTGTCCATATCTTATTACATTTTATATTTCTAGATAGTTTTTCCCCCTCTTTTAATTTTCTCAACTTTGTTTTAATTTATCTTCATCTCAAGTCAAGTCAAGCCATCATATTGATACTTTTGTCTGTCTGTTTCAATTTCATATTATCTTTTCTTATAAGCAATTTTTTCCTGTAGTTACCAATTAGAGTATGACACCTTTTATTATCCTTTAATTTTATCCATTCAATCTTATTTAAGCTTCAATGTATAGCTTTAAGATTATAGCATTCAATATAATACATAACTTCCAATCGGATTCTGTGGTACATTCTTAAATAGACACTATATTCTTAAAAAGAAAAAATTATATATATATTAAAACACAACATTCCATTCCAATTCAATTCGATCACTAATATGCATAAAATCTTAACTCTGAACATTTCTTTTCAATTGAATATCATACTTCCTTGGGAACACATAAACTTTCCATGGTTAAATTCTTTTTTTCCCATATTTCTTACTTATATTTTATAAATCATAACTAATTATTAAAAATTTTCCCTTTTAATTCTCTCAATCATTTAATTCATTTATTTATAAGCAAACATCCCGACTACATTAGAATAAATATTTTATCCATCATCATATCTTCTGAAATTATTTCTATTTAATAATATACACAATGCCTAGTTTGTAACCTTTTGCAGAATCCCTTTACAATTAAATTTCCACCCATTATCTCTAAACAAACTTATGGTTACAATCCTTATATCTTTTCCATTTCTCCATTTCTTGTTTCTGTCTTTTATAACTTCTTTTTCTTTCCTTCTTTCTCCTCTTCTTCTCCCTCCCCTTTTCCACCCTCGTTGTCTCCTCTGTTCTAAACTCTCTCATCTGTAATCCCCTCTTCTGTTGCTTTCTAAATATTGTCACTTATCTTTCAAATTGTCCTTCTTCTTTATGGTTGTTTTTTTTAGTTCTTAACCTTTCACTCTCTTTCCCCTTTTCTTTTTCCCCCCACTTAAAATTATTTGATCATTAAAGTTGGCTTCTTCTTTTGTCCCAATCTTCTTGTTCTGCAAGCGTTTCTTGGTTGCTTCTCATAGTTCCAGATCTCCATTTCTAGAATTGAAACATGAAGCCAAAAGAACTTCTCCTTCTTGTACATCTTCTTTCCATTTTTTTAAGTTCCATTTTCAGTTCTTCTAAGAGTGATACCATTTTTAAATTTTAAACAACTACCCAAGTTAATTTTTAGTCAAATGTATTTTTTGAGGAATCTTGTTAAGATTTTGCTGTGAGTTCCTTTTAATTACAGTTCCATTCCTTAATTCCAGGCAGTCTCCTCCATTTTTCCAGATCCTGCCTTCTATTCTTTTTTTCTCCTTCCAGCTTTTAAAAACTTTTAATATGTCCAGAAATCTTTATTATCCCTTTGACTTTTACTTTCAGCTTAGATGCCTATTCATGCAAAGTAAATTTTTTTTTCAATTTCTTGATTAAGTCTCATAGCTATCAGTATAAAGAAGGGAAGAAAAAACCTTAATCCTTTCCTTCTCTATCTCCTTCACAGCTTCAAAATCTTCTTTGGGAAAAAATGTTGTTAAGTTTAATTTCCAGGGTACCTTATTTTGTTGTTTTTGGCTGTTTGACCCGGTCAACCAAAACTTTCTCCTTCTTATCTTCCTCCTGCACATTTTTTTTCCAGTTGAGTTCTTCTTTGCGGTGCCATTTCTGACCACTGCTACAACCGGCCTTCGGAAAGGGAGTAATGGCCAGCTGGGGAGAGAGACGCGGCTCTCCTCGAGCCCTGCAGCAGTTCTCCCCCTCTTCACCACTTCTACAGGGTGGCTTAGCCCCAAACGAGTCCGGCTTGGGGTGCTCTCCAGCGGCGAGCATGGATTGAAGCCTCGGAGAGATGAGGTTTCGGTCTGTCGCCGAAGAGGTTCAAACCACAGAAGCCAGAATACGATATGAATTCTTTATTGGCCAAAGGTTCCTTTGAGGAATAGGGTGGACCTCCTCTTCTTTGTGACAACCCCTCAAAAACCGGAAATCTGCTCTCATGTCTTCCTTGGGATCAAATTTTTTTACCACCAGTTTGTATGGCCATGGCTTGATGGGCGTGGAAGGGGAAGGATATTGTAAAATCTCCAGTCAGAGGTGGTATTTTCTGGTTCTCTGAACTACTCAAAATTTCTGCTACCAGTTCTTCAGAACTGATCAGAATCTGATGAATACCACCTCTGCTCCCTTCATCCTTCTTTTGCACTCTTTCCAGACTATCTACATATTTTTTATAATATGGTGACCAAAACTGGATGCAGTGTTCAGAGTATACATGTAGGGGAAAGTACAAGTGCAGATATTCTGTTCTATTCAAATCTTGCACCAGATTTCTTAAACCTTAAGATGATGACTCTAGCAACAAACTCTTATCTATGAACCACAGTATTTAAGTGGCTTTGACTCTTTTTTTTAAAAGACCAGCTCTTACACCAGAAACAATTCTAAGAACTCCAAAGGATGAAGTATTAGAAACAAAGCCGTCAGCAGCATTTGAAATTGGTTTGAGAAACATTTGAACCATCATATTGTTTGGAATCAGCTGAAGAGAAAAGAGGAGGAGATTATTTTAATAGATAGATCGGCGGGACTGTTTATCGAGGGTGATTTTCATTTTTTTCCTAGTGTTTAAGCACCCCCATAAATCAAAGCATATAGCTCAGTTAAAATTTAAACACACACACACAATGCCATTTGTTTTTTCTAAATATAAATTTAAAACAACTCTGTTGAAAGGGAATTAAATTCAAAGGGAACATAAGAAACTGCACAAATGGGTATCATCAATAAGCATTAAAAAATAACTGCGTGCATCTGTTTTGCATGCTCATTTTCAGTAAGTATTTATTTGCTCAAAGAACAGTTATAAACAGTCAATAGAAACTTGCCCAAACTAAGAAGAGACACCTTTACAATGCTTTTTGCAGAATAAAAAACTCACATTTATAGCAATCTTTTAATTTACATAAAAGGGACTGAAAATGTTAAACTGATTCAGGGTGAAGGCAAAATAATTTTCTTCAGTAAGAAGCTTTGATCAAATTGTTAGAAAAGGTTTTACAAACTTGATTTTCTCTTTCTGTCCTGTCCCAAAAGATCTATTTAACACAGAGCAAGGACATAATTATATGACCTAATGTTGTGTTTCAACAACATGGCTGCATTAATGGTTGCATTAAATGCATACATGGCTGTAAATACTTCATTCTTGGATAATGTTATTAAACCCTAACACATACACAGAACTGAAGAGCTATTCTATTTATGTTTGGATTATTATTTTTGCCCCAAGCATGGTATTGACAGATAGGAAAAGAAAACATTACCTGTTCCAAAACTTACTAGACCTGGAAAGTTAAAATAAAATAACAATTTCATCTTTTGAGTGAAAGTGTCATTTAAAAGCAGTATTCCTCTCAATAATTTCAAGATCAATAGAGACTAGGAGGAGCTCTGATTTTGAAAGAACAGGGTATTGGCTATCCCACTGCATCATTTCATTATGATGCATGCCTTTCCCACTGCATCATTTCATAATTCTTGGGTCACCTGAAAGTTTCAAATGTTTTCAAGCAGGAAAAATAGAAAAGTGCTTAATTCAAATCACTGCTAAAAGATTACAGATGAGGTTCAGAATTAAGGTACTGACATTTCATTATTTCAGGAGTATATTTCAAGATATCAATGTTTGAACACTGGAAACATTTCTTTTCATCTTTATTTTTTTTCTTCAATTCAAGTCACTGCAATGCAGGCAACTATTTTTGGCTACTACCAGTAGAGAAATAATTTAGGGTATGTTTAACAAAGCCTCAAAAAGCCACCACTAGACCCATACTGTTCCATACAATTTTTATGCAGTGTGGACAGAGGTGGTATTCAATAGGATCTGACCAGTACTGGAGAACCATTGTGGAAATTTTGAATAGTTTGGAGAACCAGCAAATATCACCTCTGATTGGCCCTGCCCCATCTATTCTCTGCCTCCCAACTCCCAGCTATTGTCTGGGTCTTCTTTTGTTGCCCTGCACAGGAGAACAGAGCTGGAAAGCAGGTTAGTGGCATGGGGAAGGAATGGAGATTTTGCAATATCCTTCCCCTGTCACACCCACCAAGCCATGCCATGTTCACAGAACCAGTAGTAAAAATGTTTCAATCCCACCACTGGTGTGAAAGGTGGTCTCCCAACAGCTTCAGAGGATCCTGGATGTAGTGGATTATCTGGACCTCTTTCAGTCTGGATTTGTATCCAAGTATAGGATTGAAACAGCTTTGGTCACCCTTGTGGAGGGCCTCTGGTAGGAGTGGAATGGCGGTAGTGAATCAATCTTTGCTCTTTTTGAATTCTCAGGGGTTTTCAATATCTTTGACCATGGGATTCAGGGGTTGGTTGCAGGATGCACTGTGATGTACTGGTTCTCTTCCCTCCTTAGGATCAGTTTTAGTTGGTGTTGATGAGAGGGGAGAGGTCCCACCCTCAGCCCCTGCTTTCTACCAATGATTCACTATTTTCTCCTCTCCTGTTTAAACATCTACGGTAAGCTTCTGGGTGATTGACTTTATACAATTAATCCAACAGCTCAGGATTAGGTATCATCAATATGCTGGTGACGTTTCCACCCTGGGGCAATTAAATGATGCTGTGGAGATCCTGTATTGATGCTTGGTACAGAAGCATTGTTGGAGACATTGAATATCTGAACACATGTTAAGCTTGTAGCCTGGTGGGCACGAAGCAGACATGAAGCAAGATGCCAGCAGGCATACAAGTCAATCCTGATGGGCATCATGTTGGAAATCTCAGCCCTATCAATTACCTTAACTTTAAAATTATTTAGTGAGGCTAAATAGCATTTTCAATTTCACTACTTTTTGCCAGTAAATGAGAGTAGCTCTGTCTCAGTGGCATAATATACATTATACCTTCAGCAGGATCCAAGATAAAACCTGGTACTTCCAGCTAACAGAACTAAAAAGCAGGTGATATGAAATCTGTCATTCTAAATACCTTGGAAACCAGGGTCAGTCCGAGCAGATGCTACTTGACTTGAGTGACAAAGAATCAAACCAGAGACACAGCATATTCCTAGCCTGATCAAGCTAGGATGGCATATGCTCATAGCCACCAACTGCTAAAAGGAAGATTTTTTTTTCTTTTTAAGAAGACAACAGTGAATTTCTATGTTTCTGCTCAATCTTTTAACAATGGTTCCTCTGCTGAATGGATTGCTCAGTTCTTTTTTTTAGCCCAGCAAGAAGCTGATTTGATTAAAGAAGCATTAACTGCTCCATCTAAGAGTGGAAATATGATCTGCTGAAGTGTCCCTGCAATAACAAAAACTACATTAACACATTATGGGGTAAAAAAAATTGCATTATGTAATAACTGCAGACATAAAAGCATTAACCACATCATTAATAACCACCTGTCTTGCAAAAAGGTGCCAAGAAGAGCATTGGGATATCATCTGTTTCATACATAACCCAATCAACAATTGTTGTTGTTTAAATTTCTCTGAGATATGTATTTAAAAGTATTATTCCTCCAGGGCTTTGCAGGAAATGCAAAAGATTCACCAAAAATTTAATACGGTTTTATTCAGATTCCTGAATATGTTTTAACTGAAGCTATTAAAACACAAAGCCACATCTAAGCCTAAGTGTAAAACCTTATTTTTCTTTACACTGAATTTTATTTTATTAGATCAAGCATGTCAAGATCTTTTGGGGTCTTGAGCTTGTCTTCTGGGATGTTGGCTGTTCCTACCAACTTAATGTCATCTGCAAATTTAATGAATTCCCCTTCAGTTCCCTCACCTAGATCGCTTATGAAAATTTGTGGACTGGGGGAATTCTGGAAGTTGAAGTCTGCACATCTTAAAATAGGAATAACAGAATAACAGAGTTGGAAGCAACTTCGGAAGTCTTATAATCCAACCTCTTGCTCAAGCAGGAAAACCTATACCATGTTGGACAAATGGCTGCCCCATCTCTTCTTAAAAGCCTGTGAGCACTAGAAGACCTCCATGGTCTCTTCCAACTAGGTTATTCTGACAAGATAAATTCCTCAAATAAAGTCTTGGTCAATTTCGGGGTGGACTGGATTTCATCACTTGGCAAACTAACAGTTTTGAGAAGTTGCCAGGACTCAAGACTGATTTGAAGTCACATACTTACTTACATACATACATACAAATGGACACATCAGGCAGTTTGGACTAGTGGTTAGGCCATGAGGATAGAATGTGGGAGACTGTGTTCTAGTCCCACCTTAGCCATGAAAATCAGCTGGGTGACTTTTGGCCAGTCACTCTCTCTCAGCCCAACCCACCTACAAGGTTGTTGTTATGGGGAAAATGGGAGGAGGAAGATGTGCTGGTTATGTTATATCATTTAATCTTGAATTGTGTTAAACATAAAAAAAGGAGGGAAACAAATAAATACAAAAAAGGGGAAAAAGAAGACTTATGCAAAGAGAAGTCTTTACAAATTGGAAAACAGCTGAGGAAATGAAATAAATCTTTGAAGAAACAAAGTCATGTATTCAAAGGCAGGGTTGTGATGCTATTTTATGAATAATGTGATCAGTTCAAATGAGACATGATTAGGAGGATAACAGTGACAAGCAAGGAAGCAACAAAATATTGACAAGTAGCATAATTAAAGACCATCCTCAATTCAGAGAAATTCTATACTGAGAACATGAATATTAAATCCCAAGAACTAAATTCTATTTTTCTGTCATGCCCATGAATGGCACCCCCACTTGCTACATTTTGAAAACTGCATTCTAGCAATACATAAATAAATAAAAGTACAAGGAAATGACAGACAATTGTGTTCATCTGAAAAGTATGAAAATCAAAACACCCTGATTGACATTAGATAACAGCAGGTCAATACTGCTTTAAAATCGGACATTGTGCAATGCTGCTTGAAGATTTCATTAATCAAAAATACAAATGTCAACCCAAATTCACAGAACCCTAATGAAGAAGGGTTTTAAAATGAGAATATTTAGGGTATGTTTTCATGAGATTAATGTTCAAAATTGGAAGAAGGCGGAGCCTCCTCACTGACGGACCGTAGATCGTGACTCTCTATGGCTATGGTCCGTGCTCTTTCATTGGAGAGCCCCGATCATTATGATTAGGGGCTGAAGCTGCCTTGGAGGGGTGGTGGAGTAAGGGGGGGAAGGCCGGGCCATTCTCCCCCTGGCCTTCTGGTCTTTTCTGCCCATAAAGACGACTGCAGCGCATTGGCTTTAAACTTATGCCACCCGAATATGAGAGGAAATCTAATGATTTAAGATGTAATGTGCGGAGGGAAGAAAGATAGTATAAGATAACGATTTTGAGCTCAGGACAGACGCAATGGAACTAAACCAAAAGTACCCCGGGATTAAGGTAACATGGAACTTTTAGAAAAGAAAAGTGAGCGGTGAAATTACAAAGGGAAAAAAAAAGAGAATATTTTTGACAGCTAAGTGGGAGCTTCGAGGATAGGAAGAAGCTAGAACTAACGATTTAACTAAATTGGACTAAAATTTTGGGAATAAACAGGCATCAAATAAAGCTGATTTAAGATTGTCAAATAATAATAATAAAGTTTACAAATTGGAGAATGACTGTGCTGGAATATTGAGGTTCGAAAAACCCTAAATAAAAAATAAGGGGAAAGGTGAAGACTTTGTATAATGGGAGAGTGCCACCTTTTGACAAAACTTGAGCTCAAACAAAAGGGAAAGCATCCTGTTTCTGAATGAAGTTGTGTGGATATAACATTAAAGAAATATTGAAACAAAGTAAGAATCTTAGAAAGTGAAAGCAGAACCAAAAATAAAGAAAAAGCAAGGAAAGACTGACTGTGGGATTGATTGATGTTTTTGGTATAGACCCTCAGCGGGAATACTGAGAACTTTAGAAAATTGAAAGAAGAAAGAAGAAAAGTAAAAGTGTTTTTTTTTTTTTTGGTGACTTTAATGATCATAAAATATAAGAGTATGTAATGATGACACCTCTTCGGGAATTAAAAATGGAACTTAAAAATATAAGATAATTACTACAGGAAAGAGGTGAATCACTTTGTTCTGTGTTAGAAAAAAATGGAAATGGCGATTGAAGAACAAGAAGGAAGAGCTTCAGAGGAGGAGGAGTCGATTCAAGAGAGAAGAACATTTTAAATAGACTCAATTATAACACAAAACAGACACCAAAGAAGTGGGAAAGAAGGAAGGTTAAAAAGTTGAAATTAGAAGGCAAGGGCAAATCAAAGGGGGAATACCTGTGAAGTCAGGAAAGGCAGAAAGATCCAGCCCAGAGAAAAGGAGAAAGGAAGATATTAAGAAAGAGAGGGATATAAAACTGGAATGAGAAAGATATGGGGAGAAAGAGGGGGAGGAGAAGCCAGTAAGAAACAGGTGCATGAAATAAAGAAATACAGAAATGTTGAAAAGAAAGTTGTTTTTAGAAGATAATGGTTGATGAATTAAAAAGGGGATTCCGGTCAGTGACAAGGGTAATAAGAATATTTCTGCAATTAAAAATATTTAGAAAATAGGGTAATATAGATACTGATAACTCATATTAAAAATCAAGCGGGGAAAATATGCCGTGAATCCAAATGAAAAGATGTAATGATTATTATTGCAACTTCTTTAAAATAATGGTTTTATTGGGAAATCACAGATGAGATGAGGGAATAAAGGTATATTTTAATCATTGAGGTGTCACACTCAAAACAGTAAAAGGGGGAAAACCTATACTTTTGTATGTGTGTGTGTGTGTTAAAATTTGTATTAATCTAGAATTTATAAAAATGTGTAATGGAAAGGGAATATCACAGACTAAAGCACCAATTAAATTAATAAGTTAATATAGACTATTAAAAACAAGGAGAGACATTGGTAACTTTTTATTATTATCATTATTATTATTATTAGGCAAACACATATTTTTTATCTTTGTTTTTAAAATAAATATTAAAGGATTATATGTGAAATAATTGAAATGAAACAAAAAGATGTTTCGACTGAGATTAATGAAAGAGGGTAGAATTAATGTCTTTGTTTCTCTCCTTACTGAAAATTTGAAATGGAAAAGGTAATAATATAATTAAGTATGCATATATGAATGGATAATTGTTGTCATATTTGTATGTAAAGGTGATGACCCAGAAATATGTTGTCCACTAAAAGGAGATTTTTGTTTTTAATGTGAAAAACTGAATAAAATTGTTTAAAAAAAGTGTTCAAAATTAGCAAAAATAAATAAATTAGCAAAAATAAATAGATTTTGATATCCCTGCTGTTTGGTAAGCATACCCAATGAAAATTTGGGACAATTTGCAACATTGAAAAGAATGATTTGATGTGCTGAATTCCAATAATATGCATTGTTGTGCATTATGACTCAGCAAATACATTCCTTGTTTAAAAATCAAATTCCTGCAAGCAAAACTTAATTAAGTGTGATGAGACTTTTTTTTTTGCATCATAATACTGAATATATATGCTTTGGCACAGATTCTTTAAAATTGGAGGCTTTTTACAGTCAATTGCCTGACTAAATGGAAGCACCTAAGCAGACTTGACTGATCACAGAAAGCTACATAAGACCTGATTAATGCTTGAGAGGACACCATAAGGTCATTTACAAGTTCCTTCTGTCTCCATGACCATAACTTAATGACTTTTCTCTACTATTGCATAAGCGCACAATCGTGCCTACCAACCCTGTCCTATTGTCCCCAATTATTTGTACCCATTTCCTGTACTTATGTTTATTATCTTGTAAGCTATTGACAAATAAAATAAAATAAATAAAATAAAATAAAACTATTCCTGATGGTAGTTTTGCCCCAACTTTAGATTCCTATTTCTTATTCCCTATTATTTATGATGGTCACCACTTTTCTATTTTAAACTTTATTTCAGACATACTGGATCTTAAGAGAATGCATAGCTACAACATTTTTCATAGCATTTCTTTCCCACATTTCCTCCACCTGGAAAAAGTTAGGTCCCTTCAAATCCTACCGAAAGTGACGTAAGCATGACTTATAAGGAGAATACCATAATATATATTTTCCTCCATTTTTTTTCAACATCTCCAGTTTCTCTCCACAAGTGCAACCCTTGAAGTAGGTTGGAGAGAGTGACTTGCCTAGAAGCAAATGTTTGTGGCTGAGAATAAACTGGAGCTTAACTCAAACCAATCTTGATCCACTACATTAATGACATATATGTTAATATTATAGAATAGTAATTATAATATTGGTAATTAAAGAAAGAGTTTAGGATTCAAAATTGGGAAAAACAATAAATAATGCTAACCACTTAGTTTTAAAGACACGAGAAAGAAAATGGAGCATTTACTGGCATCTCGTCAACATCAAAAATAAATGGAATTTTAAAAAGTGGCTGGATTATGTTCACATTCTTTTCCTGCAATGAGAGAAAGCATAACAAACAGGAAAAAAAAGTTCAGCTTGAGGAATATAAGTATAGTGGTAACAAATTCTACAACCTGTTCTAACACCCCACCCCTCCTTCTCTGCCTCGTTATTTTTGTGGCTAAGCAGCAAGTAAATTAGTCAGAAGCTTAATTAGCATTGGTATAAGGAAAACTGGAGCCTTTCCAACATTTTGAAATCTGTTCTTTTTTCCTCTTTTTAATCATTCCAAGTGGCATTAAGGTGACTAATAAAAATGTGTTATGGATTTTGTTTCTGTGCTGGCCAATAGTAATGATTGATCTGTTCATGAAAGAGAAATATAGAATTTTTATGAGGTTATACTCATTTGTCCTCTGGTCAAATTAAAAAAAAAAANCAATTAAAAAAAAAAAAAGGCAGTTAGTGGTATAATGCCACTAAATTATCATGTAGCTCAATTGCTTTTCTTTTTTTCTTTTTTACCCTTCAGCATTTTAGTACTTGGATCATATTTCCTTGCAATAGAAAATGGTAATTTGTTTTGTGCGTTTAGACTTTTTCGAGGAATTCCAAACAGTAAACCTCAGAAGATTTCCTTTGATTCTACCTTTATATACAACCAGTGCTGTGTGCTGATTGTGAAGGTTTGGAGTGGGATTATAGTCCACTCTGGCAGAACCTTATGATCTCTGTGTGGTCCGGAACCTGCAGAGGTTTCTGATCACAGCTTGCAGTCATGTTGATTTCAAAGCACTAATGTTCTCATTGCAGATTTTCCAAAAGAACATTGCAATAGCAATAGCACTTAGACCAGGGATGTTAAACTCAAGGCCCGCGGGCTGGATCTGGCCCATGGGGAGTTTAGATCTGCCATGCAGGGCTGCCCTGGAAACAGTGAAGGACTGTGAAGCCCATTATGCCTCTGCCAGGAAAAACAGAGCTCGGGAGGACCGCATGTGTTTTCACTGGCAGAAGGTTGCAGGAGGCCATCACAGCCAAAAATGATGCTCAGAAGCCCATTTTTGCTCTCAGGTTGCTCAGACTCCCCTGACATGAGTGATGTTGAACTGACCATGCCCACACTGACCATGCCCACCTGTCCCCTAAGGTCAAACACAACCCTGATGTGGCCCTCAATGAAATTGAGTTTGACACCCCTGACTTAGACTTATATACTGCATAATAGTGCTTACAGTTCTTTCTAAGTGGTTTAAAGAGTCAGCCTGTTGCCCTCAACAATCTGGGTACTCGTTTTACCAACCTTGGGGCTGAGTCAACCTTGAGTCCATCAGGATCAAACTCCAGGCTGTGGGCAGAATTAGCCTGAGATACAGGTGGTCCTTGACTTACAACAGTTTGCTTAGTGACTGAAAAAAGGTGACTTATGACCATTTTTCACCCTTGTGATCATCGCAGCATCTCCATGGTGACATGATTTACATACAGATAATCAACAACTGAACAACATTTATGACAAAACGTGATCCCTTTTTGTAACCTTCCAATAAGAAAAATCAGTGAGAAAGCCAGGTTCGCTAAACAATTGTGTTACTCATTTAACAACTGCAGAGATTCACTTAACAAATGTGGCAAGAAAAGTCATAAAATGAGACAAACTCAGTTAACACATTTTTCACTTGCCCACAATTGTGCTCACTTGTGCTCAGTTTTGGTAGTAAGTCAAGGACTACTTGTACTGAATTCTAACCACTAAATCACCATGACTCTTTACCACCAAAGGAAGGCCTAAGGAAGAGAAATAGGATTCTGATGAAGTTCTACTCAGTCTCTTCATAGATCCCCTTTTGGAACATCTGAATAACACTTGAATGACAAGCACATTATGATTTTAACCTTCCTGTAAAATGTTCAGGTTTATTTCATGTATTTATTTTTCACATTTTGCACAGTCAAAAGATTTTTGCAAGTAAAAAAAGAATGGATGGCATAGTTTCATATTCCTATGAAATGGACGGGTTGAGAGAAAATGACTGACTCAAACTCATCCTGGAAGCTCCATTACCCAATAAGAGTTTAACCTTGAGTTCTAGACTTTATTCGCTATTCTACACTTGCTTTTTCACTCACATGGAAAGGATTGAAATGTCTTTGCAAAGTCCTTCTACAGTATGATGGCAGGAAGAAAAGCAATCTCACCAAGACAGAGATTCTGATGTCTGTTAAGCCCATGTCACACTGCACCAATGGATGGAAAGAGGATGTAAAATGGAGAGAAACACTTGCCATCC
>BHFT01044779.1:0-32182 GCA_004320025.1 Laticauda laticaudata
TCGCTTCTCTCTCCAAAGCCAAGCCTGCTTCCTTGGTCTTGATAGAGCCTTGTGTTCCACTTCCGCCATAAGGTACTCCGTTCTCCCTCACCATTCCAGCACCTCAAATCCTCATGTTCCTCTTCAATGGAGTATGCCTCCTCTCACGTTCTCGCGGTATGCCTCTCCTCCTCTGCAAGGGCAATCTGGGCCCTCATATCAGAGGGGTCTTTGAGGTTCTAGGGGCTGCTCCAACACAACCACCACCACCAGCTGCACACAACACAGTAAGCAGCAAAAGCAGGACCAGCAAGACCAGGAGCAACACAGCAGCAACCAGCAAAGCACCCAGGAGCACCAATCCCACGCAGCCACCAGGATCACAGCAGCAAGGAAGCACCAGCAGCACCACAGGACCATCAGGACCAGGATCAGCAAGCAAGCAGAGTAAGAACACCAGCAGCACCAGCAGCACCAGCAGCACCAGCAGCACCAGGGAGCAGTGCCAGCAGAGTAAGCACCAGCAGAAGCATCAGCACCAAGGACGCAGCGCCAAGCAGAAGTCCCAGCACAGAAGAGTCAGCCCCGAGCAGCAGAAGCTCCAGCAGAAGCAGAGTCGGGCCAGGGGTGGGATGTGGCACCTGTCCTTCTTGCCAGGGCTGGCAGCAGATGCACGGCTTCCTCTTCTTCCATGGTTGTTGGCTGGACCTGTGTCTAGCAGCAGGTCTTCCACTGAATGGTGACCTGCTTGCGAGCTGCATCCTTTAATCCACGGGCTTGACGCAATGCATCCTCCACCGCATGCATAGTGACGCATCTTTGCATTCCGCTAAAGGCATCCGCTAGGCTTCCTGATGCATCCGCTTGATCGCTCGGCATCCGCTCGGCATCCAAATTCCTTCCTTTGCCGCATTGCTTCGCTGTGCATCCCCGAAAGCCCTGCGGATGGTGCCATCCATTCCCATCCGCTTCCATATCCGCTAGTCTTCCAGGAGCATCCGCTTTACATCTGGCTACATCCTCCCCCCGTCCCGTTCCTTTCCATTGTGTCCACTCTTGCTTTATCGCAAATTTTGGGGCACTTTTGAGAGCGGATAACAATTGAATAGAAATTTCCTCGTCCGCTGGTGTCCTTTTTTCACCATATTTTTGCAATCCTTGGCCTATGTGACAGGCCCTTAAGGTGGAAAGCTCAAAGGTAATTGCAAAAGAAGTTGGACTGTTTCCAAAACGTGCTGATCAAAGCACATTACTAGAAAGGTATGTGGAACAGAAAAGTGTGGAGAAAAAGGTGCACAAGCAGCAGGGAATGCCGCAGCTGAGGAATTGTCCCTCCCCCCCCCGGAAAAAGGCCACTTCAAAAGTTGTGGAAGGACTTTCACAAGGAATGGATTGAGGCTGGAGTTGGTGCATCAAGAGCCATCAATACACAGATGGATCCTGGACATGGGCTTCAAAATGTCATATTCCTGTCTCTACAAAACTCGTCTCTGAGAGCACGAAGGCTCGTCATATACAATCACAGAGTAGCATGTCGAGACCATCATGACAGCCCCCCGTATCTGTGGGTCGTCTATACAAAGAGAGCATGACATGCACCTGTAGTAGACGTGGCTGAAGCGAGAGAGAGAGTACTCTCTTTTTGCTCTGCAAGGTTTGAGGAGAGACACGCACTCTCTTTCGTCACGACAACCTGCGCCAATCGAGCTAGCCAGAGTCTGGAGGAAAGAATGGAGAGGCACACACTTTTCCAAAGAGGGGATTGCATGAGAGATCATCAAGTAAAGTGCGCACAGTCTCAACAACAAGAGACACAACGTGCTCGAGAATCGCGGAAGCCCATGTCATGGCTGAGACATGAGGTATCTTGCTAGCCCTATGCTTCATAAGTCCAGGGTCAACGCAGCTGTCTACCAGGAATTTTGGGAGCACTTCATGTTCATGAGGTGACGATCAAAGAAGGAAAGAAGTTTCTGTTGGGTGAGACCGGTCAAAGCAACTCAATACGACAACTATATACTAACGCTAAGCCCAGGACTTGGTACCCAGGAAATTGAAACTGTTAAAAAAACAATAACATTGTTCCCTAAAGCAACGATTTTTCAAGAGCCTGCGAAGCAAGATAGAGGAAAGAGAAACCAAAATATAGGAGTTCTCTCGACTTTTCATAATCGAATACTGACAGCTAAGAACTAAGAAGAAATTGGGAAAAAAGGAGATGCACTATTTGAACACAATAGTGCATTTAATGGCGTTGAAAAATATGAGAAAGTCTGACCCAAAAGGGCAATAAATAAATCATATCTTAGGATAAGTAACACAAGCTCTAATAGAGGGAGAAAATGGACGGAGCGCAAATAGAGAGAACACAAAGATAAAAGGAGTGAAGAGCACATGAAGTAAGGAACCAGGGAGGAACGCCCTGGAATTAAAACAAGGAGAACTTAACAGCAAAATCTCACAAGGACGACAATCCCACAACGACAAGAGTAACAGATTGCTAGCTAGCGTAGAAGAGTTCCTACATTACAGAAACTCCAGGACAGATATACGTCACATAGAAAAAATTAAGAACACTTCATATCACTTATTGACTATCTTGGATTACCTGATGATTTCACTAGGATTCCTTAGGGTCACTGCTGAACTGAATATAAATCCACCGGGTGTCTGATTTAAGAGCTTCAAACTGTTCTCTCACAAATGCGCCACTCACCGTATAGGCAAGCTTAATGTGAATAAGTCAAAAGAAGGGAGCTTAGACAAAGAACAAAGATGCACCACATAGATAGAGAGAAGGTCTTTGGCTCGATTCGCGAGAGTACTTCATCTCACTAACACTTAGGAGATTCTAGTATACTAATGCTAGAAACAACAAGAATATGCCATATAGGCACTGAAATCAATGAAGTATTGGGCGCGAGACAGAAGAACGAATCACAGTCCTATTTTATTATGAGAATATTGCGACATAGTAGAATTTCTTTAGGGGAGGTGGCCATGAGAGTGGAGATAGAAGATAGGGAGAGAGAGTTTAAGTATTTGCGAGTGAGACTAAGTAACACTACCCACTATCATCCCAAAAACTATATATCAGAGATAAATATAATAGAACACATATCACGGCTTGAACTATCAAATTAGATATAGACCTATATCAGAGAGAGGTGAATAATGAGTCACGAAAGTAGAGCAATTAGAACATGACGAATAAACTATTAGAGGGGTAAAAAGGGGAGGTTCAGACGACAGTGATTTAAGAGTTGCTAAAGCATAAGAAAGGAAAAAGAAGTTATAAAGGAGAGAAATAGAATGAAAATACTTAGACAAAATACATTGGCTAAACTATTAGAGATAATGGATGTATATACTTTACTGAAAGAAGGATTCTGCAAGGTGGGACATAAGCATACAAAAAGTTATTATTTTACGCTAGATAATACTGTTTATGAGTATACAGAAATTAGAAACTTTTTTTTAGGCAAAAACTTACGCAAAAAAGCAATGATTATGCATTAAAAATCGTGAATGCATTGAAAATATATACGGTAAACATAGATTAAGCAGGCCATTAATCGTGGGAGATGCTGTCCAATTGAGTGATACAATTATATAATGGGTAAGACACACTTAAATAGGCTCAGATAATATTTGAGATCACCGCTTGAAACAGAAATACGTGAAGAGAAATCAGAGGGGAAAAAGATGTCAATTATATCGATCCAAAAACAAACTGGAGTATTCAATTATTGTGTGCCTTTAAGGCAAGATCAGATGGTAGGTTTAATTTGAAAAGAAGTGTTAAAGATGTTAAGGAACCTTTAATGGACAATTATAGCTGAACCTAATAAGAAGACATGAAACTAAGGAATGGCAATGGCAACGGGTTTTAAATAATTACATATATTTAAAAATCTTCTTTTTTTTAAAAAACAGAATATAGTGTGTATTATAGAGAATTGGTACCAAGCAGAAATTTTTGATTGGACAGTTATGTTATTATGTATTTACTAGCTTGAAGGTAATGGAAAACTTAAGCGTATATATTGAGTTTAAATAAGAGTGAATGGATGTAATAAAAAGAAAAGGTGTCATTTGATAAAAAAAACCCCATTTAGAAAAATCGAACAGAAGATACACATTGTTTAATTTGAAGAAAAAAGATAAATATGAAAATCCGAAACGAACAGAAAAAGCAACAGTTATTAACTATATCTCACATGATTTATTTTGACATATGAAGATGAAGACTGATAATCAATATTATAGGATTATATCAGTTAAGACAATAACAATTGACAAATAGATGGAAAAAACTACACGTATGAAAACTGGGTACAAAATAGTATAAGATCATGGAATAGAATACAAAAAGCGAAGCAATGAAACATTTGAAGTTATTTTGTGTCTGTATAAAGTAAGTTCTCCAACACAGCACAAACACTGGCAAACAACCCGGGACCCATTAGCATTATTAAAAAGATGTTTAACTTGTATTTGGTATGTGTGAAAAACCCAAGATATAGGAATACTTTAGAGAAAAACAAAATCCAAGAGACATCAAAGATATTAAAAGGGTGAGACCCCCCAAACAGTACAAACGAAAAGATTTCTTACTATGGGGCAAGAACACACCAGAAATGTGATTAAGAAGACACTGAAGACAACACCACAAAGATGGCCGGTAGTCCATAGATCCGCTGGCGCCACAAGGAATGTTTGTCTTGATGCGTCAACCAAATGCTCTCAGTGTACATAAGAAAAAATAACATTTGTCAAGATCAAGAATCATACTAAGTCCACTTATGTCCTTTTCTGATGTCAGTTTTCCCATGCTAATGCTTCTATGTTGAAAGAGAGAAATGGAGAAGGGAAGAGAGGCCAGAGGAGAGAGAGAGGCCAAGGAGAAAGAGCTAAAGAGAAGAGAAGAGAAGTAGCAGAGAAAAGAGAAGAGAAGAAGAAGGAGAAAGAAGAGAAGAGAAGAGCAAGATGAAGAGGTAATTTGAAAATAGCCCAGCAGGACATAGAACTCAATTAGCCAAAGTAAACAGCCGAGGAAGCACGAGACTTCTTTGAAGCGGTAAGGAGACAAAGAGGGAGCTTTTTCTTACAATCTCACATCACTGTTGATAATCAATTGATCGCCCATACACTTTGGGTTCCCTAATCACATCATGCAGCTGTTTCTTTGCCTTTAATGAAAGTGAGGAAAGCCGCAATTGTAAATGCTTTTATCCTACGTGGGCTGCTAATGCTGAGCTGCTGGACATAATGTCAAATGCAATTGAGGAAATGAGGAAGGAGGAGGAGGAGGGTAGTTTCCTAAAGAAAACACATTAGCCAAACTGAGCCAGTCTTCTCGTGGCAAGGAGATAATATTACTAGAATGAATCTGGGCATGCACCAAGAGGAAAAGGCTTCTAGCTTGCGTAGTTTACCTCACAATTTTATAGCAAAATTGTCACACGTGTGCGAACCAAGGTTCTACCATTCATTTTTAAAAATCAGTATCTCTGACAAAACATGGCCATACAAGGCGCAGCTACCATTATCGAACCGTAATAGGAGAACGTTAAAGCTCATCCAATACTAGCATGCAGATAAGATAATTTAAAAATGGTAAAAGCCCTTTGTCCGAAATCCAAGTGAAACCAACTCACTGTAGCTATGTCGTGCAAATTATTTGTTTTTAATATCAAGGCACTGTCATTCAAAGCAAGTCATCTAAGTCAATATAGCTGACAGTAGTAGACTTAAAAGCGGCCAAAGATACAGCAACAGGCCTCGCCCCGATTTTCCCTGTCTCCGACCACCCATGAAACTCGCCTTCATCTTGGAGACCCAATTATACCAAATCTAACAAAATAAAACAGAATTTTTTTCCACTCGTTCCCGTACTTGTGGCAGAATAACTAACAGATCAGGAACCAAGATAAACAACACCAGTCTCTTATTTTCGTCTTTTCTTCTATGTGGCCGAGTTCCTTGCCAAGTTGTTACCCTGTCTCTTGGGGGGCGTCTCTCACCTTGATCAAAAAGGCAATGACAGTTTTTTACAAAAGAGACCAAAAGGAAGACGAGAGCGCGTGCGGGGACTTTGTAGGGAGCCCCCTTGGGCCAATATTGGAGGAGGCCTGCGCAGTTCTCAGAACATCGAAACGAGGCCATGTAGGGGAACGGTGGTCCTTCGTTTGAAGGACGCTACTCTCCAAAGTGAGCTGCTTAACAGACCATATTACCAGATGGCCGAGGCCATACACAGAAGCCACCGCCACTGAAGCAGCCAAGAAATCCCGGCAGGCCACTAGCACCAGATGAACGCAACTGCAGATTCCGAATCACCCAGAGAAAAGAGGGTGAAGGAAGCAAGAAACAGCTCAGCAGTGACTGCCCACTATGAAGATCTCCGACTCCTCCAAGGCGCAATGATTGACGGCACAGGATTGCGAAAAATGTAACAAGATAGAACTATCAGTCGGAACAAACAATGGCCGGAAAAAAGAAAAAAGCAGGTGGGAATTCCAGTGTGCTGGATGCGGAGACAACACCTGTGTTCAGAATGTAGGTTCCTAGATTGCCATTGTGGAGCTTGTGAAAAACGGGGGCATCGCACAGGTCTGGCCGGACACAAAAAGAGCTTATAGTCCTTAAAAGACGCGGCAGCAACCCCACCCCCCAGAATCGAAGAGAGGACAAGCGGAAGCAGGTGGAACTGTGAGAGTAGAAACCAACGAACGAGCAACAGAGAAGAGACAACACCAAACAACCATCAGAAATGCCAGGGCAGCTAAGGTAAAAAAGGTCTCAGGTAAAGGTGAAGATTGAAGGAAGCCGGTGAGATGGAAGTAGACTCCGGATCATATCTCTATCAATGGTATCTTGGGACACTATACGAGACGCGCTGATACCAGCATCAAGCAAAGAGAACTGGAACAACAAAACTGATATTAAAGGACTACCAGGGAAACTCGAATCCTGGTAGTGGCCTTGGATATTTCCTAGTTGAATTTAAAATCACGCTTGAAATCCTGCCTCTACCAATCGTCGACCGGATTGCCCTAGCCTGCTGGGTATCAATGGTTCGCACCCCTGGGAATCAGAGTGACTGGGATCACCAGCGTCGTTATCGGCCAACTGGGAAGAGAGCCTGTTGCAAGAGTTCCAGGATTGTATTTTGATGGGACCCTAAGCAAGTAACAGGGGACCCCAAATCTTGTTTAGCCTTAGACCCAAAGATAGCTCCCATCAGGCTCAAGCCAGACAACATTCCTTTGCCTTAAAACCAAAAATAAGACAAACAGCTAACAAAACTTATAGCACAAGGGGTTAGAACCAATGACCATGCCAGGTGAGAAACACCCATTGTGACTCCGTCAAACCAAGATGGGTCAGTGCACATCTGTGGAGACTATAAGGCAACCTTAAATCATGCGCTCCAGCAAAGTGCATACCAGTACCAGTAGGCAACACTTACTGCACTCACTAGGGGGAGGAAAAATTTTTGCCGAAGCTCGATCTCGCACAAGCGTATCAACAGCTACCAGTTGACCCACAACTGCAGAGCACAGACAATAGTCACACACAGGGAGGCATTCAGTGCAACCGACTACAATTGGTGCATTCAGTTGCCCAGGAGTACCAAAGCCTCATGGAGTGCCTTCTAGAAGAATCAAGGGTCGCCTTATTGTTTGATGATGTTACTGGTGTCAGCAATAAAACCAGACACTAGAAAGTAGACTAAATAGTCTTGTGACGATAAGAGATGCAAGGCTTAAAGTCAAGACAGAAAAAATGTAAATTAGCCACCGATCAGGTTGAATTTTTAGGCTATCTCATAGATGAGGAACTGATACACCCCACCAAAAAAAAGACATAAAGGCAATCAAAGAGCCACCTAGACCTGAGAACAAAACTGACTTACAAGCATTCTAGGTCTCATAAATTTCTACAATGTATTGCTGCCCAAAAAGCAACTGTAGCAGAACCCTTACATTGGTTTGTTAGACAAAAAAACTATATGGAAATGGGGCCACCAGGAACAAGTAGCATTTCTCAAGGTATCAAGGACTTATTAACGTCTACAACCATTTTGATCCAGTACTGCAACACTTGTCTTTGACAGTCACCTGTGATGCATCACCTTTGGAATCGCACAAATACTGAGCCACCAGCTACCAGATGGCAGAGAGGCACCAATCGCCCTCTACTCCAAAAGCTGTCAAAATCGGAAGAAACTATAGCCAGACATCGACCGAGAAGCTCTCTCAAATACGCAGCGTCAAAGATTCCAGAAATACCTGTTATGGCAGGACTTTTTCATTTATCACTGACCACAAACCCCTGCTAGGACTGGCAGGAAACAAACCAACCCCAACATTCTATCACCAAGAATGATGAGTGGTCTGAATTCCTCGCTGCCTACAACTAACGCTCATCCATCTCCCAGGAAGATCATCACCCATGCAGATGCCTTGAGCATTCCCCCTGCCCAACACAGAAGACGACCCAGCTCCCACCGTCTCCATTCTCCAAATCGAATCCTGGCCGAATCTGCCACTAACCGCAGCAGACGTCGCTAAAGCTACCGCGAAAGACCCATTGACAGCCCGAATCCTGCATTGGTGGTAAGGGCTGGCCAATGAAAACAAAACGAGACTTTTAAACCTTTTGCACCAACAGACTGAACTGTCTATTGAAAAAGGCTGTAATTTGTGGGCGGTCAGGGTGGTAATCCCAGAAAAATTACAGGAAAGAGGTGTTGTGGCAATGTGCACGAGTATAGCCAAAGGGCAGCACCCAGGCATAGTCAAATGAAAGCCCTGGCAGGAGCTAACATTGGTGGCCAGGGCTGACAAGGACATTGAACGATGGGTGAAAACATGTCATGACTGCCAAAAATCGTGGCCTACCCCCCATGGCACCAGTCAGGAATGGGAGACTCCAGAGCCCATGGTCGAGACTGCATATTGACTTTTCTGGGCATACAAAAGGAAACACCTATTTTATAATGTGGATGCCTACCGAACTGGTTTAGAAGTCATCTATGGCATCCACTACCACCGAGGAGTCATGAAACAGTTAACACAAACTTTTCGCATGAATGGACTGCCAGATGTAATAGTTTTCGGATAATGGGCCCCAGTTTACTGCTCTAGTCTTTGAGCAGTACTTGGCTGCACAGGCATCTGACATGCCCTGATAGCGCCGGCTCATCCGCTTTCAAATGGATAGGGCTGAACGCATGGTTCGTTATACTAAGGAGGCCTTAGAAAAAATGAACATGGGGGACGTGCAAAGATAATTTTAACAGATTGTTAACGACTCTCAACATATCACCACCTAGCACAACGAACCAACACAAAGCCCAGCAGAACATCCTGGGGTAGGAAACTGCAAGCTCCTACCCCAATAGACTGCACCCACCATATGCCTGGACAAACCCCTGACTCCTCCAGTAATACCGCTCATTTGAAATTGGAAGTTTAGTCTAAGTTTAGTTTAAGTCAGCCACAATTACCCCATCACAGGCCCCCGGTCTTACGCGACTTGTTTTGGAGAACAGTAGAACATGGAAGCAGCACATCGACCAGCTTCTCTCTCGAACACTAGAAGACAACACCACACCAGCACCGCAACTAAATGAACCAAAAACAACCGAGAGGCGGGGGAAACACAAAATAATAACAAGAGGGAGACGACCTCCAATAACGACAACAATCACTACAGAAAACTGAAATAAAACAAGAGCACTTACAGTTAGACAACCTCCAGAGAAGAAGTCCGGGAGCAGAAGAAACGAGGCAAGGCCTTCCTGGAAGGAGACAGCCAGGCCAACTCAACGAGCCGGATGAACCAAGGAGGATGGCGCGGAGCCACTCAACCTGGACGAATCAGGACGGATGGCAGAGCCACTCAACTGGCCGAGAAATCAGGCGGGCAGCAGCAAGGCGACTCACCCTTCCAGGAGGTTCCATGGAGAAGTCACAGAGAAAAAACGATCCTGTCCAAACCGTTGAGAACCACGCTGAAACTGAGCTGCGCAGGTTAACCAGCCTCGCAAAAGCCCCACCTACTGCATGACTATGTTACACACGCGTTGGGACGAAACCAAGGGGAGGGGTGTTTGTGTATAGAACTTGGTAGACTCCAAATACCGTCGATCGATCTGATTGGTCGAGAAGGCTATTCTCAGATTGGTTACTTAAGAGCCATTCCGATTGGCCCGCCGAACAGTGGGAGCACTCAAACAACTGGCCACAAGCCACAGGCAAGCCTCTATAAGAAGGGCTGCTGTGGCTTGAGCCAATGTTCTGTTACCAGTTACTTCACTGTTTGAATAAAGAACTGTTTGTTAGAACCCGGTCTCATGCACCTTATTTCTGAACAGAACATGTACAATCATAGGCACATGGAAACACACACTTCATGTACACAGTCCAAAATTTATACATTTGATCTATGTTATTCTGTATTCTCCAAGATATATTGCATAAACTTGGTTTGTTTGCAGCCAAAAAGCAAAACTGATGTGCTTGTGGGTCAGCCCTATCAGTTCTACTTCATTTTACTATCACCACAGTTTTATGGAAATAAAAAAACCAACCTAACAGCATGCAATAAATTTCAGGGGCCTAGCAGGTATTTGAAATCAAGTTTCCCCACAACACCTGCTTATCCATTTTCCCCTCATTTTTATGTGCCACTGGTTTAGCAGCTGCCTATTAAAACACTGCTGTGTTGTGATTGAAAGAAGGAAACCAATGCACATTGTTATTCTGTCATGAATAAACTGCTAAGACTGCTGACAAAGCTTTGCTCAACAGCAATAGTTTTTTCAAACATTCGTGAGCGACAGTGTCCAAAAGTCTTACTAACACATAGCACCCCCTAGCACATACAGCAAACATAACCAGGTGACAAAGTTAGCTGTGTTTCATTCATTATAATTTATTAAAGCATGATGTTTAGTGCTATCAAGTCTCCCTGAATTATGCTAAAAGGGACTTACACAGATTACCAATACTTTTTCAGGAATGTCACCCCAAATACGGCTAAACTTGCTTAAATTTATTTGAGGGGACATATAGCATGTGAAAAAGTAACTAACCAGAGTCGGTCACATTTAATCTCTGCCATAAAAATGTGTTGTTTAATGTCTGCTGTAGCTATCAATCACACTTTTTACACATTTTTTAACTAGGGCGGCCCTGCCAAGATTGTATGGACCTTTTGAACAAGTATTTGTTCTTTCCTTGGCTTAGAACTGTATAAATTGTTCATAGAAAATCTGTAAAATCTTGCAAAGGCTGAGAAAAGTAGTTAAGCCAGCTATAGTCTTGGCTTTTGGTCAGTGTAATTTTAACGCCAGGTTTTGGGCTGCCCAAGAAATAATTTGAGCCACTGTCTTCTAATTATGAAAATTCAGTAACACTTGAAGGCCACAAAGAAAGAAATAAGACTGGTTTTACTTTTCATCTGTATTTCAAAATAGGAAAGGAAAAAAATTCCTTATGTAGTGAGATAATAACAGTTTCGAGACAGGAAAATCCAGGCTGTTTGTCTTGGGCTAAGCTACTACTGTCAAGCTATCATGACTTAGATAGGACTTGGAACTGATCAGATATTAAAAATAATTCAAGACTAGCTCAGGATTGGTTTCACAGGATTTGGAAAGGGCTTATTAAACTTATCTGCATGTAGTATATGAGTTCTACATAATGTTGCAGAGATGATAGAAACTTGTGGAACCATTTATAAAATGACTACAGATAGAAAGCATGCCCAGATTCATTCTTATATCCAAAGACTGGAATGTTTTGGAAACTACCTCCTCCTCCTCCTTCCTCATTCCTCAATTGCATTTGACATATGTCAGACAGCCATTAGCAGCACGTAGGATAAAGCTTTACATTGGCTTCCTCACTTCATTAAGGCAAAGCTGGATGTGACCCAAAGTGTATGATTACCAAGTGATGGAGATTGAGAAAAAGTTTGCCTCCATTTCAGGCTGCTTTACTTGGCTAAAGGTTTCCTTGTCCTGGTATTTCAAATACCTCTTCTCTTCTCTTCTCTTCTCTTCTCTTCTCTTCTCTTCTCTTCTCTTCTCTTCTCTTCTCTTCTCTTCTCTCCTCTCCTCTCCTCTCCCCTCCTCTCCTCTCCTCTCTCTCCCCTCTTCCCATTTCTCTCTTTCAAACATAGAAGCATAGAAAACTGACATCAGAAAAAGACATATGTACTTTATGATTCTTGACTCTTGACAAATGTATCTTTCTTTTATGTACACTGAGACGCATTTGCATCAAGACAAATTCCTTGTGTGTCCAATCACATTTGGCCTATAAAGAAATCTATTCTATATTGGCCCATTAAATCTTTGTTCTTTTTTTGTTTTTAATAAATGTTTATTTGGGTTTTCACACATACAAAATACAAGTAAAAACATCTTTTTTGAAAATAGCATGGTCCCGGGTTGAACTTCTTTATACAGACACAAAACCAATTTATGCTCCTTTTTTGTATTCTATTCCATATCTTATACTATTTTACATTTTCTATGTAGTTTTTCCCTCTTTTAATTTTCTTAATTTTATTTTGATTATCTCCATCTCAATTCAAATCATTATATTAATACTTTTGTCTGTTCTGTTTCAATTTCATATTATCTTTTCTCATTAAACAAATTTTCTCCTGTAGTTACTAAATGGAGTATGACACCTTTATATCTTTTAATTACATCCATTCAACTCTTATTAAACTTCAATATATACCTTAAGTTTATTACCTTCAATATAATACATAAATACATAACTTCCAATCAAATTCTGCTTGGTACATTCTATAAATACACACTATATTCTTTTTTTAAAAAAAAGAAAAGATTGTAAATATATGTAATTATAAACCGTCATTCCATTCCAGTTCAGTTCTATCTTTTATATCATTAAAATCTTAACATCTTTAACACTTCTTTTCAATTAACTAACATACTTCCTTAAAAACACATATAATCTCCATAATTAATTTTCCCTTATTTCTCTTCACGTATGTTTTATATTAATTAAATATACCTTTTGTTACATTTATTTATTGACAAGCATTCCACTGAATTATGATAGTTATTTTATCAGACATTTTAATCATACATTGTTTCATATTTTCTAAAATTATTTCTGTTTCTAATATAACCATACTATCTTATGTACCTTTGCAGAATCCCTTTTTCCAGTAAGTTTTCACCCATTATCTCTAAATAGTCCCTGTTTTCTCTATTTTTGCTTCTGTCCTTTATAAACTTCTTTTCCTTTCTTTCTTCCTTCTCATCTTCTCCTCCCCTTTTTACCCCCTTGTCTCTCTAGTTCTAATTCTTCTTCTGCATTTCCCTCTTCTGTTGTTTTCTGATTTTATACTTATTTTTTCACTCTATTTTTTTGGGGGGGGGAGTTGTTTTTCCCAATCTTAAACTTTCCATTCTCTTTCCCCCCTTTCCTTCCCCCCCCTAAGATTACTTGTTCATTAAAGATGGCTTCTTCTTTGTCCCAATCTTCTTGTTCTGTAGGCATTTCTTGTTGTTTTCATAGTTCTAAATCTCCATTTCTAAAAACTGAAATACGAAGCCAGAAGAACCTTTCCTTTCTTGTGCACTTTGTACTTTTTAAGTTCAATTTCAGTTCTTCTAAAAGTGGAGCCATTTTAAACAGTTTTAAACACCACCCGGTGGATTTTAGTCATTCAAAACAATAACCAAGAATCCAGAAATCATCAGGTAATCCAGATAATCACAAGTTATATCTTCTTTTTTTTTTTTCGACTTTCTCTCCTGGAGTTTTTGTTGTGATATTTCAGTTAGAATGTATCTTTTGGAAGTCTTGTTGAGATTTTGCTGTAAGTTCTTTTTTTAATTCCAGGCAGTCTCCTCCCTTCCAGATCCTACCTTTTAATTCTTTTTCCTCTCCTGTCCTGTTTTCAAAACTTTTAATTATCAGAAAATCTTTATTATCCCTTTGACTTTTTTATTTCAGCATTAAATGCCTATTGATGTCAAAGTGGATTTTTTTCCCAATTTTCTTGCTTAAGTCTCTTAGCTGTCAGTATAGAAAAAGGAGAAACCAAATCTTTTTCTCTCTCCTTCGCAGCTTAAAAATCTTCTTAGGGAACAATGTTATTGTTTTTTAACAGTTTCAATTCCTGGGTACCTTATTTGTTGCTTTTGCTGTTTGACCCGGTCAAACAAAACTTTCTCTTCTTATCTTCCTCCTGCACATACTTTTCCGGTCGAGTTCTTCTTTGTGGTGGCCATTTCTGATCACTGCTGCAACCACCTTTGGAAAAGGGAGTAATGGCCAGCTGGGGAGGAGAGATGCGGCTCTCCTCAACCCTGCAGGCAGTCTCCCCCCCTTCACCACTTCTACAGGGTGGCTTAGCCCCGAAACCAGCCGGCTCGGGGCGCTCCAGAGGCGAGCACGGATAGAAGCCTCGCAGAGACGAGGTTTTGGTCTGTCGCTGAAGAAGCTCAAACCAAAAGTTGAGTCTCTGTTCTTTTATTCCTTTTTAATGTATTTATTATTTGTATTTCATTTTTTAACTTTCTGTTAGATGCTGTACATTTGTTTATTCTTTTCCATCCCTTTTCTTTTCTACCACAGTGTATGGCTCTTTTCTACCACAGTGTATGAGTCTGTATGTGTTATAGTTTGTCCCCTGTGCCTTTTGCATCATAAGCTAAATTCTACTTCCTTTCCTCCTTTTAAAGAGAAAGATGAGAAAACAAGCAGGGAAATTTAATTGATGTCTTAATGACAGGTGTAAACAAAATTCATTAATAGTTCTTTGTTCTTTTGATTTTCAACGACTGTGTGAACAGTTATGGATGGGTGATTTTTTTTCCTTTCTTTAAAATAAATCCACACATCTGGTTCTGCATTTGCTTATCTCTTGGCACTTTTGCTTGCCATCTATAAATCTACAGAAGAAACAGCAAATTTGAGAAATGTAGTACTTGATAGATGTCACCAAGGTGATGAAGGGAGCAGAAGAAAGGAGGAAAGTAATAGCAATGCCAGCTACTGAATCTCTCTGGCGGTTGAATTTTTTTTCTCCATCTGATTGGTAAGCTTGACTTCATCAAGTAGATAGCCTACCAAAAAGATATTCACCAGTTAGCAAAAGTTGCCCAATCCTCCACTAGCACTGTTCCTGTACCATTATTAACCACCTGAAATAAAACTATTTAGTCCATGCTTCTGTTCAAAGATGTGGAGTGGAAGCTGTAAAAGTGGCACATGGAACACACAGCTCCTCAATTTTGGATTTCCAGTTCACTTTTTCCTGCATCCAAGTTCTAATTGTTTGGTTTCATCCCACTAGCCTACACCATTTCTGACAGATGCCAGTCTCTTCTTGAAATCTTCCAGCAAGGAAGCTCTCACAACTTCTGCAAGCAACTTCTGTTCCATTGGTTGATAACTCTCATGAAATACAGTACTTCTAATACAAGTCAGTTACAGGTTCAGTCTGTTGAGATAACCTCCACATGGCCACATTTGACATTTGTCATCCACCTCAGTCACATTGGTTGCAAGCGGTTTTGGAAGGTGTCTAATGTAAATTATTTGTGTTGCTTTTGAAAATTCTGAACAATTTAAATTGCTAAAAGTTATGTTGCAGTGCACAACAATGAGAGCTACTATTGGCAATGGCCTCTCCATTTATGGGGCTCTGTTCCAACAAGGCTTCAACACCTTCCCTCCATCAAATGCTTTTTTCTTGAGCAGGCTTTGAAACCTTATTGGTTGGTGACTGCCTCATCAATAAATAATCTTAAAAAAAACTCTCCTGGTTGCTTGTTGATGTATATATTATGGAAATATAAATAAATATCTTAATTTGCAAAAACAATTTTGAGATTGGACATAAAACTAACAAATGTACTCTTTATCCAGGAATAGAAAGGAATCCTATGAAAGCTAATTATAAGCAGGTGAATATGCACATATTGCAAAAGCTTCAGACCTAACCTGATCCGAGGCTAGAGAAAATGGAAAAAGGGATTAAACTTTTTCCTATTTTTCCCAACAAATTCTCCTTCTCTGCAGGAATCCAGAGGTCCTTTAGAGGGCAGCAGGTGCAAAAGACTTTGATGTGTGGTGACACATCAAACATTCAGTTCAAAGTCTCTTGAATTTTGCAGTTCAGGTGCAAGAGTCTTTGATAGAATTTGATCTAAGTAGAAGGGTGGAATCCTTGACTTACAACCATTCATTTATGCTCTTATTCAAAGTTACAAAGGCACTGAAAGAAGCAACTTATGACTGGTCCTTGCACTTATGACCATCACTGCATCCCCACAGTAATAGGATCAACATTTGGGTATCTGCCAACTGTCACGTATTTATGATAGTTACGGCTTTCTGGGGTCATGTGATTATGATTTATGATCTTCCCAAATGGTTTCCAACAAGCAGACTCAATCGGGAAAGCTGGATTCATCTAATGACTGCTTAATTCACTTAACAATCATAGGGATTCATTTAACAAACAGAGCAAAAAAGTAATAAAATTGGGCATGACTCACTTAACAATGGAAACTGGTCCCCACTGTAGTTATAGATCAAGGATTACCTGTAACCTGTCCAAGTTATTTTAAACTTGTGTGGTTTTTTTTTAACCACATGTTCAACCTTACATCTATTTTGAGCCTCTTTATTGAAATCCAACAGAACTGAAGGGCACCATATTGGAGAAGACTGACAACTTTCTTAACCAAACTTGTAGTACTAAGAAACCATGTGATTTCCCTGCCCTCTTCCAAAACTGCTGCCATATTAAGTACAAAGTGTATGTTTTCTCCTCTGAGTCAGTGTTGACTTCTGGCAATTGGCTGAATAAGTCCCTGCAGTTTCCTTAGCAAAATTTTCAGAAGTGGTTTGCCACTGTCTTAGGGTTGAGAGACAGAGTAACTATCCCAAGGTCACCCAGTTGACTTCCAGCATTTAAATGCATCTCTGTTTTTTGCAGTGGCCTCTTTTTAGATAGTAACTCTATCCAAGATTATATTTGCCTTGGCCTAATAGTATGTAGGGCACAAACGAGGCTGGCAGCCTTTTTTTCCTCCTGGCCCACACAAGACTGCCTTCATCTCATCCTAGCCCATGTACAAGACAGGGAAATTGTCCTTAGTTATGCTAACATAACAGAAGCATTGTCTCCTTAGCCCATTGGTCGGTCTACTCTGACTTGCTTTATCTGTCAGCACTTTGGAGGGAAGTCAGATGGTGGCTGAATCTAGTTGGTAGAAGTAAGATCGAGACCAGCAAAGGGGCAGCAAATTCCATGTGGTATAGTTGTTTATGGCTTAGATGGGTGGGAATATTGTTTGCTAGATTTACATTTGGCTGATCTGCCAGAAGTACAAAAAGGCTGGAATTATTTCTGCTACTTTTTCCCCCCAGCAAACACCATCCTGTAAGACAGGGATCCCCAAACTTGGCAACTTTAAGGCTTGTGGACTTCAACTCCCAGAATTCTTCAGCCAGCGTAGCCTAACTGGCTGGAGAATTCTGGGAGTTGAAGTTCACAAGTCTAAAAGTTGCCAAGTTTGGAGACCTGTGCTGTAAGAGAACAACTGGACTTAAGTCAACTGTTTTGCTTCCATGACTAAGGCCAGACTTGAATCCTTCTGTGATACTGGCACTACAGAGGGACCAACCAGAATCAGAGAGATGAAAACAGCATCAGGATGTCACAGGCAAGTGACACAAGGCACAGACCCCAGGAGTATAACAGAATAATGGAAGGTACCTTGGAGGTCTTCTAATCCAACCCCATACAAGCAGGAAACCCTATGCCATTTCAGACAAATGGTTCTCCAGTCTCTTTTTTTAAACTTCC
This sequence comes from Laticauda laticaudata, assembly GCA_004320025.1. Taxonomy (NCBI): domain Eukaryota; kingdom Metazoa; phylum Chordata; class Lepidosauria; order Squamata; family Elapidae; genus Laticauda; species Laticauda laticaudata. The sequence goes on from BHFT01044779.1 coordinate 17,866, forward strand.
ATTGTTGGAGCACTTGCAACTTCTGGAAGCGTCATTCCACTGATGAATTGTTCTTACCTGCCAGGACATTTCTGCTTAGTTCCAGGTTGCTTCTCTCCTTAATTAGTTTCCATCCATTGTTTCTTGTCCTGCCTTTGGATGCTTTGGAGAATGGGTTGAAACTCCCCCCTCTTCTCTATGGAAGCTCATTTTATATTGGAACAATGCTACCATATCATCCCTTGCCCTTCTTTTTGTTAGGCAATTCCTGCAACCGTTCTTAATACATTTCAGCCTCCAGTCCCCTAATCATCTTTGTTGCTCTTCTCTGCACTCTTTGTGGAGTCTCAACATATTTTTTATATTGTCATGGCCAAAACTGGATGCAATATTCCAAATGTGGCCTTACCAAGGCATGGCTATAAGTAAGGCTCCTTTTGCTATTCTGACAAAAATAGAGTCCCTTATCTTAACCATTATACCACATTGGTAATGAGGAAAAGCCCAAATTAAGATCAACCTGGAGGGTGAAAAAGGCTGCCCCCTTGCTGTACAACACATGTGGTATGTTACATGTTTTTTTCAGGCTGAGATAAGTAAAACTTACTTCCAGAAATAGGTTTCATGGCGGTTGTAAGCTTCTGGGAGGACTTCAAGGGGTCTGCTTTTTCTTATAACTTCATTTTGGCTAAAACCTAAGATGCCGACTACACCCCCAATATGAAGTTTTATTCATTTCTGAATAATCCATTTCTGCTGTCACAATCCATAGTGCAGCTTTCTATTTCCTGGGGCTTGTGAGTGGAAATGACAGCACACGAGGATATGTTTTAAAAAGAATGAAATATGTGAGATTTGCTCATTGGATGACACAAGTGTCTGCACAGCGTGGATTAATAAAACATTTTGCCCTGTAAATGACTGGGGAGAAATCCAGAATATCTTTTCTGTTTGTGAAATAAAGCAGCCTACTTTTTAGACAGTCAGAAATGCAGTTTATTCATTTATCAAGTCTAGCAACACATGCAAACTTTTTATGAAGGAGTCTGATGGGTAGAAACGTATGTCTTGGCTCTGAAAACTGCTCATTCATCCAACAGAATGAAGGCTTGCAACCTCAAATCCAAGGCAGTAGCAGAATGCCCTGCTTTGAGACAGAACCATCAATGAAGACATAATCTATGATCATTTAAAAATTAAGCAAAAAACCAAAACCCTCTGTAAATTTAAATGATTTATCTACCCCTCCTAAATGCATGCTCTACTTTTTGGCACAGACTCTATATGTACAAGGCAATTGACAATCATGCTTCCATAAAACAAATTCAGCTTAAATAGAACAGCCAGACTCAGTTAGGAAGGTGCTAAGGATACATGGAACACAACAACCAAAAGAGTAGGACAATAATAAATTATTTGGGTCTTTGCAAATGCTCATAGTTGCCTCAGCTCACTGACTTACCATCGTCCAGGAGAAGGCAAAGTAAAAGTTAATTGACCATGTACTTCATTGCTTCCATTTTTCTACTATCATTGATATTGGGAGCCACGCTTCCTCAAATATAGAGGTAACATCTATCCTTAAAAATAAATAGCCACAATGAATCTATCTTCCATGAATTAATTCATTCTCCTTTTGAAGATTGGTAGTGTGTTCCACCGGTTAACTATGAGCTGTCATTTGCTAGTTCTGAAATCCCTAAATTGATTGTCCTCTGGCTTAGAGAGACGAGACAAAATCTTCTTAACCACTTTTTTATTATTATTATTTTATGGCCCTTTCCTCATGCTAGGTCCATGTGCCTCAATGAAGTATTTTTGCAATCCGTCCTTCCCAACTTTTCAGGTGCCCTCACATCAGAACGCTCACGTTAAGATCTGTTCCTCTTGACCATTGTGGTGCATGTTAAAGTCACATCCTGGTTAAAGTACTCCAATACCATCTGCCTATTGATTGATGGAATGATTGACTATGCACCATCAAGTTGCTTTTAACTCCCAGCAACCATCAATACAATTTTTCCAGGACAATTTGTCCCTGACTTGTGCTTTCAAGTCTCTCAACAATGAGCCCTCATCATCCCTGCAGTTGAAGCCATGGAAACAAGGAAGATTTCATCCCACTGAGTTTGTCTCAGTCGCTTGACTTTATTTTTGTATCCAACTCAACTCAACTCAACTTGTTAGAATGGTCATATAGGCTGGCATAAGAAGGCTAAAAAACAAACAATTAATCATTTTGAAAACTAAAAAATATAAAAATATACAAAGTCAAAACATACACAGTTTCAAAGTCAAAACATACACACACATACAGAAAACTAAAAAAGGATTTAAAACATTAAATAAATATAAAAACACATAAGACAACATAAAGCTAAAGCTATCATAATACAAAACATTTTTAGCTAACAGATCAAATACTCACTAAGGTAGGTTTGAGGCAAAGGTCATCATCTGATGTATTTTAATCACTGCTCTGCAGAACCTGGCAACACTGAATATTGGAGCAGGATTAGTGTCTGGAAGCAGCAGGAAGGTTTAAAATTGTGCTTTGTACGGTGGGTATTTATACAGTATTGGTGAGATGAGGCTGATATAAATATATTTCCAGTGCACTGGAAAAGCACATGTTTCTATATATCCACAAAGCTATTGCTTCTCTGAATAGGATGTTTCCTATGTTGACCTTCAAGGAGGACATGAGTGAAGGTGGAAAAGTGCTTCAAGAAACATGGACCTCAGAGAGTCAGTTCTCCTAATAAAGGCCCCTCTCCATGGTATTTACCTGCTTCTGCTCATTTGCTGCATCTAATTCATTTTCTGGCCAATCTCTTCAAAAGCTCTACCAGTTAAGTTTCATAAACAGTGAACATTTTGTTCCTTCCTCTGCACATTTATAATGAGGGATCGTCCAATTTGTCTCCCTGTATATTGTCTCCTTAATTGCATCTTTCAAAAGCATATTGATTAAATCTCATAAAAAGCCCCTTGAATTGCAGCATTCAAGTTCCGGAGTTTCAGTTCATTCCTTCTTGAGAGTGGCTGCTCTTTATATATAACCTCTTGTTTCTTTCACTGCAAATTTACAGGAGGAAGTTTTGAATTTTGTCCCCCACGGTTTTACCCTTCATTGATTATATTGAATGAAACAGATTTTCAGTAATGAAACAGATTTTCAGATACCCACATACATGTGGGGTATTACTAAAAAATCTAATTTAATGTATCTCCTGAAAATTAAAAACAAAACAAAACTATCTTCCATTAAAGGACAAAATTGAATTGATCAGGAAGGAATCAGCAGTCACAACTACTGTGAAGTATGTAAAAAGGCTTCCATGCGGTGGCAATAGCTACCATCTTGACATTTTTATGTCCCTTTACAGATACCTCATGATGGGTACACACATTTACAACAATCATAGCATCTCCACAGTCACATGATCAAAATTCGGGCACTTGTGAAAGAACCAGCATGTATTTACAAGAGTTGTAGCATCCCAGGGTCATGTGATCAATATTTTCTACCTTCCCAACCAACTTCTGATAAAATAAATCAAGGGGGAAGCTGATTTTCCTTAACAACTGCCTGATTCACTTGCTCAACAACTTTGGCCAAAAAAAAAAAAAAGATTTTGCCTGTTGGAAGCCAGACAGGAAGTTTGCAAACAGTGATCACATGACCCCAGGACTGGTACAACCATAATAAATACATTCCAGTTGCCAAGTGCCCGCATTTTAATCCTGTGACCATGAGCATACTGCAATGTAGTAAGGTGAAAATGCAGTCATTAATCACCCTTTTCAAAGCTGTCGTTAACTTCAAACCATCACTAAACAAATGGTTGTAATTTAAAGACTATCGGTAGTTTTTCAGAAAGCCCACAAAATGTAGATCTTTTTTGTCAGGACAGTGGAGAAACTGCTAGATGGTTCTACTGTGCTTGGAAGGCTGTTATTCTCCCGCAATCTTGCTTTTTATTTATTTTTATTATGTTTACCATTTTAAGTGTTTTGATGGTTGCAATTTTGTTTTAATTATTATTGCATGCTGTCCAGAGTCACATTCAGTGAAGTGGGCAACCACTGAAAAATTTGCTAAATAAATAAAGCAATTACTCATCCTCTCAATTAATCCACCAGTGCTCTTTATTTTACTTTATCTTTTTTGCCAGAGTGCCTTGCTTCATTCTCTAGCAAGGCCTTGTGAAGCATTTGACTCCATCCTCTGTTGAGGAACTGAAAAAGCAAGGCAGATTTATAACAATGGTTGCTCAAGTCCAGGCTAGCTCATTTGGCAAGGAAAAAACAGACAAGTTTTTCAGAGCTGTTTTTGGACATTCCATTGTGAGTGCCAAGTGTCCACAAATTATAGTTTTGGAATGACCAGATGTTTCTGCGGTGAAGGAAATAGACGGGCAAAAGTGAAAAGATCAGGCCTGCTTTCAGGTATGTTTGAAACTGTCAGCTGTGCAGTTAATGGTTGGCATCCTATAGTGTTAAAATAACTAACATTAAGTGATGAATGCACGGATTTCACACTTGCAGGTTATTTACAACTTTCTAGCAACAGGGTGATGCTATTTGCACAATACGTGAAAGGTAAAAAGGAGAAAAAAGATCAATCTGTCATCTTCATTTCATAGAGCAGTTGTGGAAAGGTTTTCTTGAGCCCAAAGCTTTTCACATGAAATGGACTATTGATTTCACATGTTTCATTGGCAGCTTGACCCGTGTTATTAAAAATGAAAAGAAGTGGTTTATTTCCCTTTCATGTCTTTCTATTGTCAGAGAGCACTGAGGCTCAGCAGTTGCTAATATGATTCTGTGGCCAAGCTGGGGAAGGTAACAAGAGAAAATGACCCAACACTGATAGGTAGCCACAAAGGAAATCTCTTAGATCTCTTAAATCTCAATTAGAATTTTTTGCATCCTGGTGCATTAAACTACATGTCCAAAATTAGAAATCCTGGAAGTTGTAATATAGCAAATCAGAAAGGCATCCCGCAAGGAAATGCTGCTTTAATAATTTTCCATTATACGAAAAAACTCCAGTGGTTTTGCATCTCCTAATCATGAAGACTGATAATAGTACCTTAAAAATGAGAAGTTAAATTTAAATTGCAAGCTGAACACATCTCTCCTTCATCCCTCACTTAGATACCCACTCCTTCCTCTTATCCTAAAGAGGAGGAGGAGGAAGAAGGAAAAAAGGCAAGTAGAAAGTGTCTATGGCGCTGATGGATCATAGCATTCAAGAAATAGAATGGTTGGTGATCTAGGAATTTAAGCAGAAGAAGGAAGATGGTGAATGATGGTGAATACTTTTCTAGTTCAGTTTTCTCTTTTTAGGGAGGAATGTCATTAAAGTTACAAAAAAAGTGATAATGTAAAGTTTAATTCTTTTCTGGAAGTTCTTAAATATTTAAAATAATAGTTTTCTCTTGGGCAGGAAGGCATCTTGGATGACTATTAACCAGACAAATAGGTAAAAGAAAAAGAATTGATGATATCCAAATGTTCTCAAACAGCCTTCATCTTCATTACTCTTGTCCCCGAAATTCAGTCACCAACATATGTTTGTTTTGTTTAAAAAGGTAGCCAAACTGGCTACTTTGCTTACAAAGATTTGAGCAAGAACTAGAATAAAAATTTGGATTGCAAAGCAGCACAATAATGATGGGCAGTCTGGCCCCAGGGCTCTTTATGATCCATGAGCCCAATTTTTTGGTCCAGGGTCCCATTTTTGACAATGTCTGCTGAAGAATAGTTTCTCATTTCTTTGGAGGCACCTCTCATTATGATTATGTGACATTGTAGTATATCCCTTAAAATAAGTACATCACAATTAGAAACCCAACAACCCAAACCATTTCACAAGCAATGTAGCCCTATTTGCTTAGTGGTTATAAACCTTCCTCCCCAGGTTAAGTCTGAGGATGGCTTATCCAATATCCTTCAGTAATACTCAGATGATCTTTCTAAGACTCATACTAAGATGATGTTTCTATGAAAAAATGAAGGCAAACACAGTGAGGAATTTATTGACAAGGTTATTTATCAACAATCTATTTATTAACAATTACAGATGTCTTGCATATTGCGGCATAGTAATTTATAGAAATTTATTTACAGAATAAAATGATGTGGCAAAATCCAGTTCCCTGTTTCTGAGTAGCCAAAGTTCAAATTCATTGCCACTCAAAGCCAGACAATTACACTCCATGTTAGGGCAAAGAACACATATGTTGCTTATTAAATTTTCATCTCCTTGGACAACTTAATAGTGCATCTCCCCCAATGGGTCCATGTTGCATCAGAGCAAGAAAATGGCTACTTTTTGCTTCTGAGGAAAATTCTGATCAGTCTGGCTTACTTGTCTTCCAAAAGAGCAGCAAAAATGTTACTTAAAATCTGGTTAAGATTATGTGTTTTCTGCTTTAGGGGGTTGCGTAGTTCCTTATAAAAGCCGAATGAAATTCCACAGTACATTTAACATTTTTATTGTTATGGTCTTCCATGCTTGGATGAGCTAATAGAAAATGACTTAGGCCACTGCTGGTCCAAGTGGAATAAAGCATAAGAATCCTACGAGCGTGAACATCAGTGCAGGACTGTGACTACCAGTTTGGCTACCTGATTGCTTAGCTTAGCCCAAAAAAAGATTTAAAAGATTTCACTGTCCAGATTATTTACCATTATACTGAGCTGGGCAGAAAATCATTTTGTTATATATTTGAAGTAAGAGCAGTGCCAAAAAAATGTCTTCTGTGTTTTATTTCCAGTTTTCAACTTGATGGAACAGGAATTGTTTTCATTTGTTTTCCAAAGAAGAGAAATGCCAATGAAATTCATATAAATGTAAGACCAGGCCTGTCTACTGGGGTGGGGGTGGGGGCAAAGGAGGGAGGGGGAACAACAAAGTAAAAATGGTGATCAAATAAAACAAGAATAGGTTTTGATTGTACAGGCGCAGCTGCCATCTTGATTTTATGACATGGACATTTTTGCAAGCTGTCAAATTAGGTTGCTCCTGTCGTATTTTGCTTTCTGAAGGCATTTGTGAAGTGAAACTTAGATGATTTAATTTGATTATCTACCATCATGATGATGTTGACTCTTCATGTGCACATAGATGATTCTTCTTCTTCTTCTTCTTCTTCTTCTTCTTCTTCTTCTTCTTCTTCTTCTTCTTCTTCTTCTTCTTCTTCTTCTTCTTCTTCTTCTTCTTCTTCTTCTTCTTCTTCTTCTTCTTCTTGATCTGTCCCTAAATTGGTGTTTCACTACATCCAACGGTGCACACACTGCTGTTGTACAGTAACTGAGCCTAGCCATTTCGTTGCTAGTTATTCTCTTCTTCTTTTTCTTTCTACTTTTCCTAACATTAGAGCTTTTTTCAGAGATCTAGGATTTTGCATAAAGTGCTTGAGGTAGGATAATTTGAGCCTGATCATGTTTGCTTTGAGTGAGAACTCTGGGTTGATTTGTTTAATGATCCAACGATTTGTTTTCTTGGTTGTCCATGGTATTCTTAAGAGTTCTTCTCCAACCCCTAGTTCAAGGGTGTCAGCACTCTTCTTATCCAGTTTCTTCAAAGTCTAAAAATGTAGGTATCCAATCTAAGACTATCTATTCAATTTTCCTCACTCTTTCTCTGTCCAATAATTATTTATCTTTATCCTCTAAAACCCTTCAAAACCTCTAAAATCAGACACATTTTTTTTCTTTATCTCTAGCCTGCCTACCATCTCTCTGGTTTTTGACCCTCTGAATGGTTATAATAAAGCTTATAATTAGTTTGTAAAGCCTCTGACATCCTAATAAAAATATCACTGTATCTTCTTTTTTCCATATTTTATTTTGCTATTTAATATCACTCGCAGAATTGCCATAAAATATTTCATATTCCCCAAACTTTATGTAGTACAACTGGGGGGGGGGGGGGGGGNGGGGGGGGGGGGGGGGGGGAAGCAACCTTTATTACAGAACTGGGGAAATAAATTACCTTTTTCCCCTTTTTACTCATGTAGTTTTGCTTTTATAAACAGTTACTAAGTGGAGATCAACCCTATGTTTCTCAATCTTGTCAACTTTAAGATGTGTGGGCTTCAACTCTCAAAATTCTCCAGCCAAAATGCTGGCTGGGGAACTCTGGGAGTTGGAAATCCATAAATCTCAAGGTTGACAAGGTTGAGAAACATTCCCGGGCCTCTGCATTTTGTAGCTTTTCAGCATCAATAACTCCATGCCCTTCTAAATATGGGAGAAAGTATTGAACTAGGTTTTTCATGATAGAAACTCAGAGGCTGATTGGATCATGCTTTCTTTTCTTTTTGTTTATTTCTTTTCACTTAATTTCTGATTGCCTTACAACAGAATCTGCCTAGTTTTCTGTACCTTTTTTTTTTTTTTTTTTTTAGTTTTCCCCTCTTCCTGCCCTTTCTTTTCCTGCTAAACAGGCTTTGGACCAATACACAAAATAGGGGCTAAATATTCTGTAGTTTGTTCCCAAGTTGAGGAAAAACCCACTATAAGAGGCAATTTACACATGTGCAATTATGCAGAGACATCTGGAGAGAGAGCTCCCAAGTTTAATTTCTAATCAGGTAATTCATGTTTGTCAACCTGATGTCCTCCAAGCTTTCTGGAGTTCAACTTTTTGACACCCCAGTGAGCTTCACTCATGCAAAGGATTTTGCAAGCTAAACATTCGACTGGGCTGCACCAGTCTATCTTTCCAAGATGCTGATCACTATTTCAGTTCATTTTTAAAATGAATGGTGATGTGGACAGCTTTCTATGGTAATTCTTTGCAGCTCTCTGAATAATTTCCATCGGAGGATTCAGGCCAACATTTTTTGTACAATAATGTCCTGATTGCCTTAATCAGGTAAACAACCTCTGTAGATTTCTTAGATGACATTATTTAAAATTTGTCCTGATTCAATACCAAAGAAGACCACTGTAGGTTCCATTTCATATCATATGTACTCATCACATGTGCAATGAATTAGCTACAATAGTAATTGCACAGTGAAAGGTCCAAGCAATTGCTTTACAGAAATATGAACATGATGTGTCTCTTTCCTGATCACCATTGTGCCATGTAATTGCCACATGGCACAGATCTGCCTTGAAAAGTGATTCTGCATTTGGCCAATCTGGTGTTGATTTTGACCTTGTGAATGTAATTTTTGTCTGTAATGTAATAACTACGATTGCATTGTTTTAAGCAATGGGACTGTATTGCTTAAACTGATCATTTCAAAGCATAAAACCTGATTGTTTCCTTGCACATTTTCTCAAAAAAATAGAATATCCGTTATTATACATAAGCTCTTTATTAATGTTGGAAAATAGTTTTCTGGCTTTGGATACTTTTCAGAGAAACACTGAATGACCATGAAAAACAAAAACAACACTAGTGATTGATAAATTATGAGAACTGTGACAAGTCTTTTCTCCACTCTGAATATAGGCTTTGCAGCTCCTTCTGCACATAAGTGAGATGCTGATTCAAGATCAGTGCCATACGCCAGTGGTCTCATGACACCAGGGAGCTTGCAGAGGTCTTGCTAAATTATGTTTATTAACACAACTCAATTACTCTTCCAAAGGAAATGCTGCAGAAATAATTTTGAGCATTTTTTCCAGGCCTGTGAGGTGGTCCTATTGGTTTAACAAAATGTTCTACTCATTTCAAAAGTGGGTTTTTGGAGAATGTACATGAAACTTTTGGGCAAGGTGTGTTTTTTGGAGAATGTACATGAAACTTTTGGGAAAGGTGATACTCTACAAGGTTTTCTTAATATCTTCCACCATGCAAAACTCACAACACTTGCATAGCCCATCTGTCTTCCCCATCCTTCTCTAGCATTCTTCCAGTTTTTGCTTTGTCCCATCACATCAGTCTCTCCCAGTCGATAAAGGCTAGGTCACACTGGCCAACGGATGCAAAACGTATGCAAAAAGGACACAGCAGACGAGCAAAATTTCGGGGGTGGTGGCTCCATCCGTTGTTATCGCTCTCCAAAAGTGCCCCAAATTTGCATAAACAGATGGACAACAACAGAAAGGAATGGACGGTAGTACATAGCGAGGATGGATAAGCGGATGTTCGTAGGAAGCCTAGCGGATGGAAGTATATGATAATCCGCAGGGCTTCCGGGGGAGAATAGCGAAGCGGACACGTAGTGGAAGGAGCGGATGCATATGCGGATGATGCGGATGCATCACGGATGCCCTATAGGATGCATAGCAGATGTGTAGCAGATGGCGTAGCGGATGCAAAGCATTCACTGCACATGCGGGGATGATGAATTGCGTCAGCTCCGCGGATATAAAGGATGCAGCTCGCAAGCAATCGACCATTCAGAGGAAAAGACTCTGACTGCCAGAGACATCTCTTGAAAGAACACCATGGTTCGACAGTCAGGGAAGAGAGAAAGCCTGTCTGCCTACTCCTGCCCCAGCCCTGCAAAAAGGACAGAACCACCATCCCACCCCCTGGCACTGACTCTGAACTGCTGGTGCTTCTGCTGCTGCTGCTGGCTGGTGGTGGTGGGTGGTGGTGGTGCTCCTGGTGTTGCTGCTGCTGGTACTTCACCTGCTGGTTGCTGCTGCTGCTGCTTCTCCTGCTGCTGGTGCTTCTCCTGCTGGTGCTGCTGGTGCTTCTCCTGCTGGTGCTGCTGGTGCTTTCTCCTGCTGGTGCTGGTGCTGCTGCTGCTTCTTCCTGCTGCTGCCTGCTGTTGGTGGACCAGCCCCAAGGCCCTCAAAGCCTGCTGTGAAGGCCCTGAAGCCCCTGCCAAGGGAGGAAGAGCAAGGCAAGGAGAAGGGAGAGAGAAACAGTATCCATTTCAGAGGACCATGAGAGGAGGTGCTGGATGCTGAGGGAGAACGCAGTACCTGTGGAGAAAGGGCCACAGGCTTTATCGCAACACAAGAGGAAGCAAGCATTGGAGAGACAAGGCAGAGAGCCTGGGCTACACTTCAGATGTACTCCTGGATGATGGAAGCACATGCACACCTGGTATTGGCAAGCTGCACCTGAAGAAATCTGGCCACAAGCTCACTGACCGGGAGATGTACGTCATGGCCAAGTGCAGCTTTCTGGAGGGTGAGGTCCACCACTGAGGAGCAGCCTCTCTGTCAACCCTCTCCCTCAATTTATCCCCAATCTAGAGATTCTCAGATATATGATATATATATATATCTGAATATAAGCTTTTCTAGAACTCTTGCTCTACAAGCAGGTTCTTGGTTCAGAGAATAACCATTTTATCCAAGCATAACAATTGAAGTTCAGCTCCTTATCTTATCCTATATAGCTATGATGGCGAACCTATGGCATGCATGCCACAAGTGGCATTCAGAGCCATTTGTACTGGCACATGAGTCTCAGGCAAACCTACCTCACTGCACATGCGTGTGCCTCCCAATAGATTTTCAGCTGGTTTGAGGCCTTTTTCGGCCTTCCAGACTTGAGGAAAACCTCTGCAGGCTGAAAAAGAGGCCCGTTTCATCCCTTCCTGTATTTCTGGAAATATCAAAAGTGACAAAACAGACCTATTTTTCAGGCTGCAGAGGCTTTCCTTAAACCTAAAAGGCTGAAAAAGGCCTCAAACAGGCTGAAAATCAGCTGGAGGAGCAGTGCAGATAAGGGGGCGAGGGATTGTGCATGCATGCACAGGGGGTGGGGGCGTGCACATTGCCTTCTGGGTGCTGGCACGTGAGCACGCGAGCACATGTGCAAAAGCACATGCACAATTTTTGGCACAGTAGCTCAGAAAGGTTATATAGGATATTCTCTACTTTAGACTCAGTTATTAAATGAAGAACCAGTACTTCAATATTTACCTATTTTGTTTAAGCTGCTTCTATCCACTGATTAATTGAGATTGTTTTTTAAAAAGTATAAAATGCAAGTTTAAAGTGCCAATCATACTGATACTAATTCTGGTGTAGTGATAGACATATTAAATTTATAGATATTAAGGCTAGCAAGAACTCAACTGATAAATATGTTTTGGTATGGAGGGAATGGTGATTGTTTTATCACTATCTAAATTCTTATATTTTCTATTGTTACTATCATTATTAATGTGTTACTATAAAAGCAAATGAAACCCTTTCATCAGAAACAGTTGCCTGATATAATTAGTCCAGGAAGGTTCTCATTGATTCAGAATGGAGTCAAAGTTGATTAAGTATATAATATTATACTTTCAAGCCATTCACTGGATGACCTCTGGTGGAGCATAAAGAGAAAAGCTCTAACCAGGAAAAAAATGACCCTGAAATACAAATATACAGTAGCTGGCAAAGAAAAGGCCTGGAAGTCAACAGGTAGACATTCAAGCTAATATGAGCTTGGGAAGTTTTATTTGAACTCATTGAAAGCACAGTTTTGTTCTGGAAAAAGAGAAGACAACTTTTTGGCTCTGTTCTTACCACAGCTAATCCAATACAGCCCAGTTAAACTTGGACTAGAATCTATTAAGTCTTCAAGAATGTAAAGAGTTTCACTTTTATTTAAAACCATGGAGGAGATGGTCCCATTTGCCTCTGCAGTCCCGGTTTTGTGAATAGGAAACCTTAGGACCATCCTGAACAGTGGTAGGATTTTAAAAAATTACTACCAGTTCTGCGGGCATGGCTTGATTGGTGTGGTGTGGCTTGGTAGGAATGGTGTGGCTTGATGAGTGTGGTTTGGTATGTGTGGCAGGGGAAGGATACTGTAAAATATCCATTCCCACCCAACTCCTGGGGGAAGGTTACTGCAAAATCACATTCCTTCCCCATCCCGCTAACCTGCTTTCCAGCTCTGTTTTCCTGTGCAGGGCAACATAAGAAGACCCGGCCAATCAGCTGGGACTTGAGAGGCAGAGAATAGATGGGTGCGGGCCAGTCAGAGGTAGCATTTGTCGGTTCTCTGAACTACTCAAAATTTCCACGACTGGTTCTCCAGAACAAGTCAGAACCTGCAGAATATCACCTCTAATCCTGAATCAGCTGTGATTAGGACGACCAAGCATCAGTCAAAAGGACGACATGTCTTCCAGCAGGCATCTCCTTAAAGTCAGCTGCACATTGAAGACTTCTGCCTCCTAATCAGTTTTGGCACATACTCCTGTGATTGAAAAACCAGTCTTTCTAGTGGTAGAAAAAATAATTTCATATATATGTCAGCCTAAGTATCTTTTTTTTGTAGTTTTCCATTGTAGTTTTTGTCATGGATGCCAAGAAATTTAAACAGTTAATGTCTCCTCCTTTTCCCCATTTGTTCTCCTTTCCAATTACCCTTGTTCTCCTCCGACTGTTCATATATATGGCAATCTTAGCTGTGATCAGCCATACAAATTGTGATGGGATATAAAGAGGGAGAAAATCTGACAAGAGGTTTTCAGTATAGGTGATCTTAAACTGTCTACTATTATATATTATTATATAATATATAATATTATACTGTATATTGTATATAGTATAGGTGACGTTAGACTGTCTACGATTGACCTCACCCCCTTCCTAAGAGGCCTGCATAAGCACACCAATTGTGCCTATCATCCCTGTCCTATTGTTTTTTATTTTTCTTATAAGTATCTATCTCATGTATTCAAAACTATATTTATTTCTTATACCTGTACACTTGTAAGCGATTGACAAATCAAATTCAAGACAAAATACAAAATCTTTGCATAGTACATTCAAATGATTTAATAACTTGAAGCTGTAAAAGAAATCATAACCTTACAACCAGTGGTTAGCTGTGATTTATTAATTGGAATGCAAAGACTGTGAAAAACTTAGGCTGCTGAGGTAGGTTAAAAAAAAAGAATTATTTTTAGAATTAGAATTAGAATTATATTATTGACCTAGGTGTAATTGGGCACACAAAATTTGTCTTGGAGCAAATGCTCCTCAGTAATACATAAAAGGAAAGATACATTCGTCATGAGTCAAGAATCATCAAGTACAACTCTTAATAATAGTCATAGGGTACAATAAGCAATGAAATCATACTAGGAAACAGTCAATATAAATCAAAAGGATACAAGCAACAAAGTTACAGTCAATACAGTCACAAATGGGAGGGGATGGATGATAAGGAGTGATGAGAAATTAATAGTAATAGTAGTGCAACTTTGTAAATAGTTTGGACAGCACTGAGAAAATTTAAGGCCTGTCACACTGCCCAATGGATGCAAAACGTTTGTAAAAAGGACACTAGCGGACGAGAAAAATGTTCCCATCCGTTGTTATCCGCTCTCAAAAGGGGCAAAAATTGCATAACCAGACACGATAACACGGAAAGAACGGACGCGGGGAGGACGGCAGT